>JAHDVE020008099.1:0-168321 GCA_022606495.2 Halesus radiatus | reverse complement strand
ACGCAACACCATCTATTGTCAAAATCATGAATCATTTTAACTTCATTTATTTAAATTTATTTGCATTAGTTTTAGTTTCCGACGCCAGGAAATGCCTGTGTCGCAAAAATAATTACCGTTTCTTTCAAGAATAACAATGTCACAAATATGCCAAAAATTACGACAATTAATATTTACCAACCTTCTAATGGCGTGATCGCTGACCTCATGTATGCACACATATACATAAACAATATTATGATATAATTACTAATATTTCTGTATCAATCCATACATCACACCACACGAACTTCACCCATCAATTCCCGAGTCCGTGTCCATAATATCTTAAATATTATTCACAAAAAACGTTGAGGCGCCATAATGTAGCGTATAAATGATACGACGGCTAATGTTCTCTCATCTCAAGATTCGTGGGTGAGAACGATGGTGAAGCACAGGGAAGTGGGATGTATTGATTGATACAGTAAATAAAACCCTTGTAAAAGGAAAGAACATAAATTTAATGATTCTATAACCACGTCTATCATGGTTTAGCAAAGAAAAGAGTAAAGAGAAGGATTGATCCCAACACGAAAAGGTTCAAACAATAATTGATGGCTCTCATGGTCCGATTCCTCTCCTCAGCATCATGGAAGGCCTCTCCAGGTCCAGATGCTCACCGATCGTAGTAATCTCCAAAAAGAAGTCTAGGACGACTCTTCTGAAGCGCCATCCGCCATAGCCTCTTCCGTGGGGTCCAGACAATGGAATATGCAGATGCTACCTTATGTCCTTTTTGGTCCGCTCATCACTTCTTCCGAGATTTTCACCACAGCAGCAGGCACGCGCGGTTTGGCTTCATCGCCTCACAATCCGGCCATCGATCAATCAATAAAACAAAAAACACACCCACTTCGGGCAAATTTTGTAGACGCCCTCCGACGTCAAACAAAATAGAAAATCAAATACATAATCTCTCCCAAAAAACACACGTCGATCACGACCGCTCCAGTCAGGTTATGTCGCCCGCCATGTTGAGTTGCTCCCTTCCGTCTGCCGTCTCCCATAGACATCCTCTCACCAATCTCTTCCGTAGACAATTATCCCAATCATAGACTCGGGGTCAGTATTTACGTTACAAACGGCTTGATTACGCCATTTCATTCCGACAAAAAGCAGAAGAAAATCGCAATTTCATTAATAATTTGATAATAAGCGATGAAGCCCATTTCCAATTGAATGGTTTCGTGAACAAGCGAAATTGCAGGATATGGGCTACGGAGAATCCAATAACAGTTCATCAGCAACAATTACATACACTTAAGTGTGCTGTTTGGTGCGGTGTATCGTCTGAAACGATCATTGGTCCATATTTCTTTGAAAATGCACATGGCGCCTCAGTTACGGTTAATGGTGCTGAATATCGAACGATGCTGGACAATTTTTTGAGGCTAGCTGTAGAAAACCATCCACAGTTGTGGTTCCAACAAGATGGAGCCACAGCCCACACTGCAAGGGACACAATGGCTCTATTACGGGACCTCTTTGGCGAACGCATTATTTCGCGCAGAAGCGATTTCAATTGGCCCCCACGTTCAACGGATTTAACAGCGCCAGACTGTTTTCTTTGGGGTTATTTGAAAGAAAGGGTATACGTAAATAAGCCAGCAACCATACCACAGCTAAAACAAAACATTCACAATGAAATTCAAGCCATAACACCAGAAAATTTTACGAAAAGTTATGCAAAATGTACTGGAAAGAGCACGAATGTGCGAAGCCGAAAATGGCCTCCATTTGCGGGATATAATTTTTCACACTTAAGCCAAAAATATTCCCCATTAATATACTGTATAACAAAAAAATAATAATAGTAATTAACCATTAAATAAAAAAGTTATTACACATTCAAACCATATCGGTAGTTTTGCGCAACCCTGTAGATCAGCAAACGCCTATCTGAATGTATAACTTTTATTATATATAATTATTCGTAGAATTTACATATCGTTATTTAAAAGTTAATAAAAAATCGTCTCATCAAAAAATCTTGTTATGTTGGTACCATTAAATTTGGAACATCTGACGTCACGTGTGCAATCTGTTGTTGTATGAGTATGGACATTTTAATTTTTCACTTGTTGTTTTGTATTTTAAATAGTATTTTTTTTTAGTTTTGGTGAAATTTAAACTTAATTTAGGTAACTTTAAGTTCTATAATTGTGGATAAAAAAACTATTATTACTGAAATACATTAGAATATTCATGAGCAAACCAATTATCAACACAGATATTATGATAGCGTTAATGCTCAATACTATTATTATTCTTTGTGTTAAATTTTCTAAAAAGGTAGTAAATGTTATTACTTATGTTTAGTTATAGTTTACTATGAATAGAATATAAAATTATATACGGCAAAGCTCATCCTTGTTTTGACATTTGACATTTTAAACCCAAAACTCATCAAAACTGACCGGCTATAGATTTGGAGCGTTTTGGCGGGCTGTGAAAAAATGAAACTTTGAAAATTAGTTTAACTATGAAAACCAACTTTAGAAAAAAAAGAAATATACTGGTATTTAAGCATGAACGTCATTATTGATAAATAAAATTGGACTGGAGTTCCTTATTGCTTCACAGTTTCACAGAAACAGAGAACCGCTCAAATATCTTCTGCCTCTGTTCCAGCAAAGAAAGTTTTTACTGAAAACTATCTAGTACATTTAATAATTCGAGGTGCAAGGTAGGAATTTGGATTGAACTGTAGTGATTTTTAGGTAAAATAGGTACCTACCTACACTTAACACAGATTGCGTACTGCAACTTTTTTCTAGTTTTCGCAATATTTCAGAACTAAATTATCTATTGATACTAGCGAAGATTCAGACAAACATTTAAGCTATGAATAGCTGTTTCGTCTTCCGACATTGTCGAATAATTCCACGTTAAAATAACTATATGCACATCTTTAAAAATCACAAATGATTTTAATATTATTAAGTATTAATTAAAAAAATTAATTTAAAAAAAAAACACGAAAATTTTCGAAAACCAGAAAAAGAAGTCTCAAAACAAAAAAATATGGTTCCAAATATCGAAATTGTAGCGGAAAACGAATATAAATTTTAAGTAAAACAAAAGCTTTATTGTACAGGGTCTGTCACAAAAGTATCGAGAAAAAATTCCTGACTGAGCTAAAAGGGGTAGCGGGATGCGCCGAGTGGTGGGGATGGTAGGGGGGAGTCGCAGCTACCAAACACGCCACTGCTGAGTCCTCTCCGAGCAACGGTACGGCAACGAGCTTTGCACGGACAGTGGTCCGCGCAAAGTGTGTTTTGTCGTCGCGTCGGAAATCAAGATGCAACGTTTGCTGGAGCAGCGGGCAGCCATCAAATTCTGCGATCACCTGAAAAAAACCGGTATCGAAACCCTGGCCATGATTCGGGAAGCCTTCGGAGATAAAGCCATGTTACAGGCAAGAGTTTACGAGTGGCACAAAAAATTCCAAAACGGCCGGGAATCAATTGAAGACGATGTGCGCGTTGGACGACCGTCAACTTCCAAAACTGATATCACGAAAGTGAGGGAAGTGTTACACTCTGATCGTCGTCTCACAATCCGCTTAATAGCGGAGAAGTGCAACATGACAAAAGACACAGTTCACCGCATTGTGACAGGCGATTTGCAAAACGGAAGATTTGTGCCAAAATGGTACACACTCAGCTCTCGTCGTCCAGGAGTTCCTCGCTAAGCAAGGCGTGGCGACACTGCCGCAACCGCCGTACAGTCCCGACTTAGCACCACCGGACTTCTTTTTGTTCCCCCTCATCAAGCCTAAAGAGACGCCATTTGAAGATGTTGGATGGGGTGAAAACCGCTTCGACGCAGTGCCTTAACCCTTTAGGTGCCACATGTATTTTTTTTTAAATGCGGGTAAGTGTCGATAATTCATGAATATTTATTTTTTATTTTGATTTCTTTTATTTTTAGACACATGTTTTCAATAATGTGACGTAATTTTAGAACCGTGGGTAACGCGTGACGAATTTTATGGCTCGAGCTATATACCGTTCTGTGGCACTCAAGTACAATAATGTATCGGAACGACATATCGTTCGGTGGCACCTAGAGGGTTAAGGGGGTTCCGTCTTCTGCCTTCCAGGGTGCCTTCCAAGAGTGGAAGAAACGCTACCAAAAGTGTATTGTCGTCCAAGGGGCGTATTTTGAAGAATATTAAGTGTTTGTACGTTTATAGGCAATAAATTGTCTGAAAAAAAATTCTCGATACTTTTGCGACAGACCCTGTAAACCATGAATATATTTCATTTTTCGCCAACCGGTTTCGCTCAGCTCAAACTTCATCAGGGCAAATATAATAACTAAAGAATAATGCAGAGTTATCGGTTATATGCAGTTACATAATACTATAGAGTGAAATAGAGAGAATACAAAAGAGAGAGAAAAGAGAACAAAATATTAGAGGGAGACAACAATTGAAAAGTATTATGTGTAAGAGGGAGACAACATTAACATATATTAATAATAATATATAGTAAATACAACAGTGTAATGGGAACATAATAAAGTCATTAAAGAAAGATAATCCTACAATATTTATACAAAGAAGAGCAGCTCTATTAATGGAAAATAGACGACTTGATTACATAATAATAATTAAAGGGATGACTGAGGCAACATAACAACGGAATCCATAACGCCATGAGGTGGAAGTTAATAATTGATAAGCCTGGGAAGATTCACAGGAAACAGGTTTAAAATCGGACTATAGGATAAATTTGTTTGATTATTTAATAGGTTATCTGCTAATTTAAAAATACATTTATTTTGTATTTAAAACGTAATTCATAAATTTACTTAAGGCGAGACATTGATATCATGTACAAATCAATTAATGTATTACCTGTTCGTGGTCTTTTGTGGCATTAAATTCTACTGCAACATATATCTGAAAGTCCGTATAAGGCAGTGGTGGATCATGTACACAATACACGTTTCACACAAAATATAGGAATGATAGTGCCAATATTTCAAAATAAATATGGTCAACGAACCCTTGAATACATTGTACCATTTATATTTAACAAATTGCCGTACGCATTTAAAAACAATTGTCCTATGATGAAATTCTCACTGATGTTAAAGTGTTGACTTTTGGAAAGTAACCTTGTGTATTGATGGTAACAAATATGACGGTCTCCATGGTTGTATAGCTCCTAGATATCTGGTGTATTTACTGTTACGGTGTTACTATTATATTTAAGTCTATCCTCATTGTAACCAACCTGTACTGCTGTTTTATGTATATATTTTTTAATTTTTTATTTCTTAATCTATTTAATACTTATTTCTGATATTTACGTAATAGTTATATTTTTTGTAATATTAATGTTTTTATAATGTTGATATTTTTAAAAGTATTGATGTTTTTTATAATATTGATATTTTTATAATATTGATACTTTTATAATATTGGTATTTTTATAATTTTGATATTTTTTATGATATTGACATTTTTATAATATTATTTAATTCGGTGTTATAAAATTGGACTCTAGTATCTCAATAACAAAACTGTAATGCTTTTACCATTATTTTTTCTCTTTAATTTTTTTTCAACTTATGTACATCACAAGAAGCATGCGCCTAAATATAATAATTTTGCCCTACATTTGTATGATGATTGTAATTTATTGTTGTATTATATTATATTGTTGAAATAAACTCCTGCTGATAAGCTACTTGCAGTGGCTTAGCGGGTATAAGTTCCCATTGTATATAATTAATATTATACAATAAAAAAAATAAAAATACTTACGTACCTACGTGGGTCGGTGGTACGTGCGTCAGTTCGCAATAAAATGATAAATTCATAATTTTTTTGAGTGATAATAACCGATTAATAAAGTGGATATTAGGTAGGTATGATACAAAAAACTTAAAATACATTTTTTATATTTTATTCTCTACTTCAGGGGTTCCCGAACTTTTTCGGGAACGGAACCCTAAACAGCTGCTTAGATTTTGGCGGGACCAAAAAAGTTGAGAAAAAAAATTGTTCCCTTTCCCATATAAATATAAAGCGTATTTAAGGTCAGGAGGTATTTTTAAAAAAAGTGATTATCAATCGTCCCAATTTGTTTGAGCTATGGCATCCACAACTGGGGTACGTTGCGAGACTGGAGGGAGTAGTTTATGATTCATATTAGATTCAGTTAGAAATAATTCCCAAGTGGAAACCGTTAAAGGGTCAAATTTATATCACTTATTAATTATTCTTATTTTTTAATGTAAACTGCTGGTCTCCCAAACAAATAAAAATAAAAAACAAAATTAACTGTAATATTCACGAAATTATATTCCAGCACATTAATAACCCTATATTTAATACAAATAGACTAGAGCACACTTACAATACTCGTCTCAATTTTAATGAAGGATTAATGGTTCCTAAGCATAAAAACAAATATGGACAAAGAACTTTATATTCCTAGATGTATAAATATGTTACCCGTCGAAATAAAAAAAATTTAAAACTGTACTAAAAATAAACATTTAATAAATATATTGAAAACTTGGCTAGCTGAAAGAAGCTATTTGTATTAGATAATAAGGAAATATTATTTTATGTATGATTTATTGTTGTCGTTTATGTTTTTGTTTTATTTTTATTTTTTTTAAATATATTTTTATAGAAATATTTTTGAGTAAGATTCTTGAGAAATATTTATGTTTTATATAAATACATATATATATTGTAATCTTAAGTGTGCATTTTGAGTTTTTAATAACAAGGTCCCGTTAAAAACAAACTACAAAAAAGTATTTTATCGTGACTTTTCGCATCGTATTTTTTTTCCGAAGAATGCGCCGCAAGCCAAAAATTTGCATTTTCTGCATTTCTTACTTTAGTCTCGAATTATTTCTGTCTTTTCTTAAAACGGAAATCTTAGCATTCAAAACTGTACATAAAAACGCATCGCAGGTGATTTTTTTTAACATTGAGATCATACTGCAAAGTCGTGTTTATTATTCTGAAAGTAGTATTTGATTAGAACACGTATCATTTTGGATGGCTGATACAAAACATTGAAGACAGAGTTAAATATTTAAGCATTTTGTGAAACCCATTTTTATTTTGTAAAACAGAAATGAAACCGTTCATAGCAACCAGAAACTTGACCGAAGGCTCTGAGAATTTAAAAACTCACTTCTGTTAATTATATTGAGGTATCAGACAACTTACCAAAAGTTTCGATTTTGATTTTGTTGAGCCGAGCAGGAACTAATTAAAGACGTTTACAAAGTCAGCCCAAACTTCTTGTCAAATTCTTTATGTTTTGTTTGATAGTAACGATTCAAATTAGATTGCATTGTCGCTAAATATATGTTCACATATTAAATCCACTTTCATACAAAGAATCATTTTTTGTCCACTCACTACTTTTTAAAGTTTTTTTCATCCAATTTATTTATTTATTTTACTTTATATTTGTCTTAAAATTAGGTTTTATATCTGATTTATTAGATATTCGTAGATTTGGGAATCTGTCGCGGAACCCTGGCGACCCCTCTGGAACCAAAAGTTCCGCCGAACCCACTTCAGGAACTGTTGCTTTATTTACACAAAATTTGATTTATTTCCTATCTACTTATAAAAAAACACTCCTTCTATACCTACCTACCTACCTGTAAGAAACCATAGACAAAATATTTTATTTCTGTTATGAAATCAAAGGTAGCATTGTTTTAGTATATCCTTTTTTCAGATGTTCAATCTCGAAGCATTTCAGGTGGCTGAAAGGTTGGAAGTTGCAAGATATATACATAATACGCACATTGATATAGTAGGTACTCTATACCTTTACCTGCATAAACTAAATTCGTTGTTTTCAGAAATGAAGTTCAACTAACGTGGATTATCAATAAAATTAAAAACGTTTGGTTCCCTGCTGCGTAACTAAATCAAACCTTACCACATCGGAGGCGGGAAGTTACATACACGTAATTATACCTAACAATGTGTAGTCAATGAGCATTCATAGGTATTTATAAAAAGAATCACACGTGAGATCTAATTGGTATTTACTAAACAGATTTGACATTGACAACGGATTGTGAATCAGACGAAGTTCAAATCAATTAACAACCGAAGTAACCTGGCCACAAACAAAGTGCATCATATTCCTACATAGCTTCCTTGTCCCAAACAAAGCACGCGTTTGTTGATTCACTCCCACCTTTCATGGTCAGATGAGTAAGAACGTTACCCACCCAGTGAAATTGTAATTAATATTGACAATTCCTAACTTGACGAACTACGCAAATGTTTTAAGATTGTCTTCGGTTCTCTTGTCGAGCACCTTGTCCTTCTCCTCCAGTTCGTGCTCACAACTCCAAAAGCCCGCTGTACACAAAACATATTGTAAAAACTGTACTCATATGGTATATTTAATGACCGTTTACGTTTCATACTACCAGTTTTTCCATGGACCCAAGCAGTTTAGATGTATCGAGTATGAAGATTATGCATTCAGTATTTTCAAAATGGCTTTTATAATTACTGTTTTGGAAAGAGGTCAATAGGTCCCGGAATGGTCCAGAAAGCGGATGCTTGAAAGTGATAAAATGGAAAAATGAGATGATGAAATACTTTGAAGAGGTCTTCGAAACCAATCCGAGTGAATGGGGGGAATGTTAACAGATCAGCATGGATGAAATTTAATAAAAATAACGATTAAACATATGAAGAATGGCAAGGCTTCGATTTAGATTTTAAAAAATGTCCAAAGAAGTGAAGCTATTTTTGGTTGGTGTTATTTTCTGGCTTTCACCCCTTCAGCAGTTCACAAATGAGTGCTGATACCAACTCTGATGTATGTCAGGTAGGAGGTAGGATGAAAGTGGACTGAATGCTGTAGAAATGAGATCTCTGCGGCGAATGTGTGGTGAAATCATGATATGATCAGGTGAAAATGGCGAGATTCGCAAATAATGCAAGGCTGATGTTAGGGTAATGAGTAAGTCTGAGAAAGGGTCACTTAGATGGTTACAAGAAGTGAACGTCAAAATCGAGTTGTTTGGCGATCCGTCTTCTCTCCCTAGCTCGATGGAGAATTGATGTGATGGAATATTGACTTTTTTATTATCATCTTACACTGATTTTTATGGCCAACTGAATAAATGATCATACAAGCCATTGTATAGTATACACATTTCTTAGATATTTGTCACATGTCTAATTTCTCTCTATATGATACGATTCGTTGTTTTTTTAGGGCAGGCACAGCTTTCTAGCCATTATGAAACGCACACCACTACTACCTACATGGCTATCATCACAGCGCGTTTTGTACGCAAACCATATTACGATACAGCAAAAACACTCCTAAAAGACCATAATTCGGAATCGAAACGTTTTTAATTTGGCGTCCTAAAAATTACACAGCTTTATCTAATTGATGTCTTTGGGTCAACGCAACTATTTTCGGCTTAATTTCTGTAATGAATTAATAAAATCCAAAAATGAGAAAAAAATTCACTTTATACAGTTTATTCCTAAAAAATTGTTCAATTCAAATCTCGTCTACTGTGGCTAGCCATCGCCGTGGCTAGCCACAGTAGCCGAGAGTACATTATAAAACATACTTGATAATATTAATGATTTTAGAAGCGGTGAAAGCTTCTAAATATTTACGTGACGAAACAAAATCGCGCCAAAAAGAAAGAATGTCTAAAATGTGTTTTCCGTTTCCGCGTTTCCCGGGCTGGAAAATGCCCGCCGCGATCTCCGCTGCAGCTTTAATGGCTAGAGTTAAGGTGACCTAAATACCAGGTTCCTACCTACCAATAGCTCTTCTATACTAGCCACCAGCTAAGAACATGTTGGTTAGGCTGGACCATGAAGGAAAGAAAGAAGTTTTTTTTTTCATTTTTTTCTTCATCTTTTTTTCCCGCGTAGGCTAGACCGACAAAGCTTTAATTCGAATTTTGCTACGCCTTGGGTCTCAATAGAGCATTCGGATACAGATAAAGTTTAAAATATAAAAAGTAGTAAAATTTCATACTACTTTTGGCCTCGTAACAAGTCCCGATGTTTTAAAATGATAGATTGTTGTTTTTATCACCAAAATTTAAAATATATATATCGGCAATGCAAGGTCTAAATTGCATTTTTATAACATATCTGCCATCTTCGTCTACCACCATGGTGTATTATTTTTAGATCTGTATTTTTTATACAATTTGACACGGTTAACCTGACATATAACCAAAGAAGGAACAAACAAAAGAATGAACTATTTTATGAAACTGTACTTTTTATTTTTTAGCCATACTACCGACTGTAAACTTTAAAGTGTCAAGCTGTGCGTTAGAACGTATTGTTTCAATGGAACCTTTGACAGCAGCCGGTGATGGCACATATTTTAGGAGACGTGAAAAATAGGTGGAAAATGGCTTCCAAATATAGTGTTGTCACACTCGTGGCATGCAACCGATAAAACGTTAATACTATAAACGTGTACCTACTTAAAATTTGTAATTACCCAAATTGTCTCATATTCACATTGAGGTATATACGTAAATAAGGTTGTTGAGAAGTAGGAAGGGGGGTGAGGCAGCTCTCGATGTTCCCCGAATCCTTCCGAGCGCGAACAAACTCAACGAACAGCTGCCCGCCTTGTTCACTTGAGTTACCGCCCAGCCAAATTCAAGTGCTCCTTGAGTTTTTTAACATTAAAAAGCCAATTCACTCGAATATTGACTATGGTAAAACCTTAGAGTAATAATATACCTACTCTAAGGGTAAAACCGATGAAAGGTTACACCATTGCTTTTTAGATCTTTTCCAGAATGACATGCCCATTCTCGTAAACATTTTGCACTTATCATTGGAGATCCATTCCCTGCTAGCGCTCGTAATTGACTGAAGCCCATGTTATCTATGAAGCCCATGGCATCATAGGATGCCAATTGGCCGCATGTTGTCGCCTATATTTCAAACGCCGACGTTTACTCCATTCGCATACCTCCATGCATATTACATACAGGATCAAAAGTAGTATTAACTCTCAAAATTAAAAATAACCGTAATATAGTTCTCTCGGGGGTCTCAAAAGTTGCGTGGCTATTATGATTATTACCTCTTATGAATACTATAGATTTTATTCAAGAAATTACGGCCCAGCCTAATGGTGCCTACATAACCCGCTAGCTCTACCGCCCACTAACCATAGTTAGGTGTCCGGTGTCCAGTGACCACCTACCAGCACCAGCTCCAGCCACCGACTGCAAGTAAACCCTCGAATGGAAGCGTTTTTCCTTAGCTCATTACCTAACGGAAGCGAGAAGTATATTTTACTCCCATTTTAACTTAGGTGTTTTTCTCCCATCTTTGATTAATCTTTCTCACAATAAACACATTTATTGCAAATTGCTCAAAAAAAAATAAATTATTTATTGTGTCTGAGAAGCGATCAGTAATTTTCACTCAATAGTTCCCACCAAACAATGAGACGTAAAATTTCCTCAGTGAAAAAAATATTAATCTCACATACGAAAAAAAGGCGCAGCCTGCTACTATGGAGACAAATGCATCGCTGAGGAAAGAACTGGGTAAAAAACTAGTTTGAAGTTGGACAGAATAAATTTGACTCCTCGCTTTCATTCTAGGGTTAAGAGAAACAGCCCTGCTATATTTACACCATATTGACCCACATTCAGATTTGACATTTTAGATGCATTTCTTTATTTTTGTATACAGTGCAATGTTCCAGTTTCTATTTCGTGTTGGGCTTGTCCGGTTTGACAAATTTAACTGTCGTTCCCCGCGGTATATTTGGACTTTAGAACAGGATTTGATTCGGTATCTAATAGCTAATATATACTGCCCTAGTAAAAACACAGTATCTTACTTAAGATTCTCAAAAGGAAGATACTGTGTTTTTACTTATGATGGCAGAATATTGTAACCCAAGTTGCAAATAATATTAATCTTATTTTCGGCGATGAAATGGGTATTACCACTGACGTCAGAATGAAAAGACTTGCCTTAACGTACCATTTCGACGGCTGGAGACGAATTTCATGTGACACCCATTTTGGCAACAGCCTTGGTTCACTGCCGTCCAAGTTTGTTTCATGTAATTTTGACTGCTGTAAGCAAATTAAAAAAAAAAAACATTTATAAAAGAGTCAAATTAAATACTCAACAAAATATTCGGTTTTTTAAACAAGCCGAACCTTTTACTTATTTGCTGTTTTATTTATTATATCGTTTTCATAAATAAAACATCTGTATGTAACCACTGTTAGCACAAGGAACTTTGTGGCTTACTTTTGTTAAACTTCCTTCGTATATATATTTGTGTTAAAAAGCTGTTTGTTTCTTATGAATAAATAAATTATGTCCTTTTATTTTGGTATTAATTGTTTTGGTGTTTAATTCAAGTACTCTTTTTATTTATTTTTAAATTTAATATAAATCAAATTTAATAATGTTATTATTAAGTTCTGCAAGTATCTTTAGTTTTTTTATTATTATTATGACAGCTCTTTCAGCGTTTAAGACCATTTTCGAATGGCCAAAAAACCCTTATTTTGGTTTCTTTTCCCTTTACGTGTTAAGGCATCTTTATGTATTATTTGCTCTGTGTGTTATTACGCTATAAGCTGAAAATAGTTGCTTTGGCTCAGAAATTTCGGATAGCAATTTTATTGTTGAGTTCACGACATAAACACAACCGTTCGAGAGTTTATGCTTCTTCAGAAAACTATCTCGTGGTTTAGATCAGATCAGGCTGCCAAACTCATACGTATGATAGTGACTATCAACATGATTACACAAGTCAAGCGATCGACTATTCAATACAGCTTGATGCACTTCAACGAATAATTTAAATCAGGGCTGCCCAAACTCATACGTATGGATAGTGACTATCAACATGATTACAAGTCAAGCGATCGACTATTCACTACAGCTTGATGCACTTCAACGAATGAATTTAAATCAGTGCTTCCCAAACTCATACGTATGGATAGTGACTATCAACATGATTACAAGTCAAGCGATCGACTATTCACTACAGCTTGATGCACTTCAACGAATGAATTTAAATCAGTGCTTCCCAAACTCATACGTATGGATAGTGACTATCAACATGATTACAAGTCAAGCGATCGACTATTCACTACAGCTTGATGCACTTCAACGAATGAATTTAAATCAGTGCTTCCCAAACTTCTTTGAATCTAACACCTAGTAAACCTAACCCGTTATATTTCTGTTGTAGGTGTTTGACAGTCTCCGTGGTTGAGTGGTTACGAACCTTGGCTACGAAATTCATTCATTCGAAATTCATAATTTTAGAGGCAACTTAGAAAATTATTTGCGATTTTATTGTATTATAAGAAATATATATATATTATATTTGCTATGTAAATATGATTATGTTAATAAAAATAAAACATTTTTTAAAAAAAAGTTTTTAAATTTAATTTAAAGTCCACCATAATGCTTATTTTAATATGTTTTTAATTTTTTTTAAATTTATACTACATTATATTTTCAAAGTAGATGGGGTAAAACTTTTTTAAATCACCGTTAGACCCCAAATAATTGTTAAAGGTGCCTATATTTCATAATGTAAAACAAAACTAAATAAATTACTTATAATCCGTACTAGATATTTACTATACTTTTTATTTTGGCCTCAAATTTAAAATTAAGTTTTAAATGAAGCAGGCCGCGCAGCCGTTCTTCTTAAATATATTCGATCTGAATATGGCTAAAATTGACGTTCACACTCCGCCACTCCGGATGGTAAAATATTCTCAATAGAGTAAACGCTTCAACCATGACGTACAAGAAAATGCCGAAGCACATTTAATAATAACCTACCAATACTCATTAGAACACAAAAGGCTTAGTCTTAATTTACTTATTAGAACACAAAAAGCCATCATGAAAATTATACTTAAAGTCCCTGTAAGAACTAGAACTAACGAAATCTTCAACAAAGTTAACATTATGTCAATAAAACAATTATACTCTAAAACAATACTACTTTACATTCATAAATACAAAAAACGAGAAATAACAACAATCAAAAACACATCTAATAAGGAACCACAAACGCAACATTTGGACAAAAAAAATTCTTATACTATGGTACTAAACTCTACAACAAAATCCCACTATCCTTCAAAAATCACAACAACCATATCAAATTAAAAAATCAAACGAAACACTGGATACGTTACACGGGGAGATCTGAAATAGAAAATACATTAACACCAAATACAGACTAACACCGAAACCACCTAACTGGACTTAAAGCACCTCACCTTACAATTATTTTATTTTTTTATCAAGCACATCAATTTAATATAATGTAATTTAATATTTTGTAATTGAAATCCTAAGCACGGGAAATTCCAGTGAGGATATCATTATTTGTTATTTTGTTATTAAAAAAAAGAAAATGATAAAGCATTATTCTTATATTATTATAATAACAATAATAAATTAGGTATAATGTTGGCAAGGCAAGGCGGCTGTGAGGTGTTTGCAAAACTAAACATAGGAAGGTCTGTCGTCTGTTCTGTGAACTATGGCTTCCTGACTTCATAGTCTCACTGCTAAAAGCTAGGGATTATTAGTGATTACCGACTGAGGAATTTATCCGCGACCCAGGGCCGGATTAACAGGGCCCTTAGTGGCATACCGCCGTCAGCTCCGTTATAACTGCTCTTTCTTATGATCTCTTTTTCTTATATACGATGAACTTACCAAAAAGTGGGGCTACGGTGCAGCATATAGAGCTGGAAACAATACAAATAATATTGCCACTCGCCCCACGATTAGTACCTACTCCTTGACTTGCCCGAGATTTTTGCAATTTGTTATTTCTCAATACATTTTCATAGTAAGGAACTGCAGTCCAACAATGACGTTCAAACTTGACTTAAATACCAGAATATTTATAAAGTTAGTTTTCATAGTTAAAACAATTTTCAAATGTTCACTTTTTCAAAGGCCGCCAAAACTCTCTTAATCTATGGCCGGTCGGTTTTGATCAGTATTGAGATTAGAATGTCCGATATAATTTTATATTCAATTCATGGCAAATCATAACTAAACATAAGCAATCAAATTATATTACCTTTTTAGAAACATTAACTCAAAGAATAATAACACTTTTTTTTAAATATTGAACAACAATTATAGAGTTTAATGTCACCCAAATTAAGTTTAAATTCGAAACAAAATGGAAAATTAAAAATGTCCATACTATTCGAAAAATAGAATGCGCACGTGACGTCAGATGTTCCAAATGCAATGGTACCAACATAACAAGGTATTTTGATGAGATGATTTTTTATTCACTTTTAAATAACGATTTATAAATTCTAAGTACATATAATAAAAGTTATGTATTTAGAATCGATAGCCGATTCTGAGTACATAACTTTCATTATATATAATTATACGTAGAACTTATAAATCGTTATTTAAAAGTGAATAAAAAATCAGCTCATCAAAACACCTTGTTATGTTGGTACCATTGCATTTGGAACATCTGACGTCACGTCAGCATTCTGTTTTTGCATGAAAAAAAAATATTTTTCGATTTTGTTTTGTATTTTAAATATTTGTCTTTTTAGTTTTGAATTTTTTTTTAATTAATTTGTGTGGCTTTAAGTTCTATAATTGTTGTTCAATATAAACAACTGTTATTCATGAAAGAAATTAGAGTATTCATGATCAAACCAATTAGAAATACGGATATTATGATAATGTACTCAATACTCAGTTAAAGTTTCTAAAAAGGTAAATAATTTTATTACTTATGGTTTACTCTGAATAGAATATACAATTATGTACGGTAAAGCTCATCCTTGTTTTGACATTTAACCTTCTAACCTCCAAACTGATCAAAACCGACCGGCCATAGATTTGGAGCGTTTTGGCGACCTTTGAAAAATTGAAACTTTGAAAATTATTTTATCCCTGAAAACTAACTTTAGGAAAAAAACGACATATACTGGTATTTAAGTTTGATCCTCATTATTGATATACATTTTTTTTAAATTGGACTTGAGTTCCTTATTGTTTCACAGAAACAGAGAACCGCTCATTTAACCAGATATTTATCTGCCATTGTTCCAACAAAGAAAGTTTGTACTGAAAACTATCCAGTCCGTTTAATAATTCGTTTAATATTTCCTTATTATACCTTCTGTATCTATCGGGCGATAAATTTTTTAGTCCGTCCCTAACTGTACCTACCCTTAGCCATGTTCTGCCGGAAGCAATGACCCGAAAACCCCGCATTAGCTTCGCACTCGTCATAACTAAACTTACTTACGTAACTTAAATAACTATTGTCATCGGCTCATAAAGCTGAGTGATACATAACTCAATGTTATCAATTATACTCAATAATAGTATCTTTTTTTCTGTATTCAATTTTAACGCATTTTTTTCCTCACAGCACCAACCAGTAGATATCAAACACATACATAATTTCGTTATACTTAATTATTATTGACGGCCTCCATGGTCGAGGGGTAAGGCTCTCGACTACGAATCCGAAGGTCGCGGGTTCAAAACCCGGCGTGCGCAAGTAATTTTTATTTAATTAATTTGTGTTGTTTCACAATTAATTCATTTAAAAATAATATATAGTATATTTGCGCACGTTCCAGAGTGGAAGATACTCTCAGTATCGCCCTGGTGAAAGACCACCATTCAGAATTGAACCGTTGCTTGAAATGGCTTTTTAGCCGTGTTTGGTGACCAGATCTGAATAGCCAGGTATTTCCCCATTTCCCCTTTTCCCCTTCTCCTTCCCCTCCCAAATACCTTCAGCCTCACAACATTCCCCAATTGGGAATGCCATAGTCTCACTGGCTCCAGACGGTTGGGAGCAGTTTGGGACTCTTGTTCGGTATTCATATAAAAAAAAAAATTTTGAAAAAATTCTAGATATATTATATTACCATACTATGTCAACACTAGCTTCTTCCCTTCTATTTTTGTATAATTGCACTTAATATGAACTAAACTTGTCCAATTTGACTGTCCTGAAACGGGATTTGTTCCCAGGTGGGCAGTCAACGATTTCTTAAGTGTTGATGTTAAATAATGTGTGTTTCAAATAAATAAATATTATTTTTATTATATAATAATATAGCGGTCTCGTGTCCCATCGAATCTCTTGAAGTTGGCTCTTTCGGCTTTAACTAACGCATAATGTGGTAGGCACTGATAACAGAGGTATTAAATGTTTAATCGTCTGTGTTTCCTTTTTTTTTCTAATTTTTAAGTATTTCGAAAATCAGGAAACATGATTATTGATTAAGTAAGTAGGTACTTATTCGATAATTAATTAATTTTACATATTGATAGGCTCGGGCACAACTAATCGGAGATTAGATACATTTCCATAAGTAGGTACAGTCTGACATTTAAAAGAAAATAAAAAAAATATTGAGGGCGGTGCGATCGCTTTTTTTACAGTGCAGGAGGCTCTGAGGGAAATAATTTCCCTCAAGGCCTATATCATCTTTGGGGATGCTCTCCGGAGGCTTTTTTAGAGGATAGGAAGGAGTGAACTCGGGTCTTGAAGAGACCCATGTTGTAGGAGGGAGGAAACATGGAGGCCGGCAGATCATTCCACAGCCGAGCTCTTGAACACAAAAACGAGTTGTAGAAGCGACCCTTTCTCATGTGACAAATGTCAACCGTCTGCAAATGTTGGGCGTGCGTTTGGCATGTTTCCCGACTGTGTTCCGGTGGCGAAGGGATCAATGACGCTAGTTCATCAGAGCATCTTCCAGTGAAATACCGGTAGAATAAGGACAGCATTCCCACTTGACGTCTGCACTCCAAAGATTGCAATCCGTTTGTTAAGATAGACGAATTTATCAAACGGACCGCCCGTTTCTGCACAGAGTCAAGGGTTTTTTTTTTCAGATATCATTCAACCAGAGGTGGTTGCCAAATTCTACAGTGGGGCTCACTTGCGATTTGTATAGGATCATCAGTTGTGTACTATTAAAGTATCTGCGGGCTCTGTACAATACGCCCAGCTTCTGAGAGGCTAACTTTACTCCGGATTCGATGGAGTCCCCATACCTGAGCTGGTAACTTAGGGTTACACCAAGCATATCAATCGAGGGGATAAAAGGGCTGAAAGGGTTTTAAATGCAACACAACGATGGCTCAGAATAACATAAAATTAAGTTTAAATAAACACAATGGTCCACGTGCAACATGTTATACTTACCGAACGGTGTTCAGATATTAGAGGTACTTCCGAAAGGATATAATTCTATATCGTATTCCAAGATAATTTCATTTTTAAACTTTTTTTATTATTTAAGGCGAGATTTAATAAAGATTTTTTTTTGTAATTTTATCTATCGAAATAAACATGAATTAGATGTTAGAAAAAAAAACGAATTCAAATCCATAGATAAAAATTATAATTTTTAACAAAACCTTTAAAAATTTGTTTTTCAAACTGTCAAAAGCAAATATGTGAAATCATTTAAATGTGAAGAACATATTTCTAGGCGAGTAGCTTGGTGTTGCCATATTATGTATTACGTTATATACGCCCTATATAGGCTTTTACATATTTTTTTAATACGGGTACAAAACAAATCACAGTAGGTACATAGATCAAATAGATAGCCCTCATGAAATACAACAACTAAATATTTCATATATCTCACGAACAAATACAAGAATAACATAGTGTAAGTACCATTCCAAATAATTATGTACAGAGGCGAATATTCAAAACATACCTCGCATTCACTGATACTTATACTCTAGACACATATTGTATTTACATTTTCTATTTCCAAAATAGTAAATATCTACAATTAAATGCCAAGCTATAGTCACCAATTAAATTTAGATTTTTTTTTATTACGAGTATGCGTAGGTACCTACCGCAAACAAGTTAATAAAAGTTCTTATAGCAACACTTACACCAATCTTCCTAATACCCAAAACAAACAAACGCATTATTTGACAATAAAAGTATACAGCAGCGTACAATATTACAAGTGAAGGTCTGCATACAAACAACGTCATAATATAATAACCGTTTCCATACTAACCTTCACATAACCCATTTTCATATGGACCCAAACGGTTAGTAGGTGTGCATGGCTACAACTATATAATACGCTTCCTTTGTATTCAATCTGAAACGCTCTCTAAACGAATTCGCAGACATATTACAAAGCTATTTTTAATTTTATAATTTTATAATTTTATAATTTTATAATTTTATAATTTTATAATTTTATAATTTTATAATTTTATAATTTTATAATTTTATAATTTTATAATTTTATAATTTTATAATTTTATAATTTTATAATTTTATAATTTTATAATTTTATAATTTTATAATTCTATAATTTTATAATTTTATAATTTTATAATTTTATAATTTTATAATTTTATAATTTTATAATTTTATAATTTTATAATTTTATAATTTTATAATTTTATAATTTTATAATTTTATAATTTTATAATTTTGATCTTTGAAATTCTTTTTATTTTTTAATTAGCTGTCATCCAATACATGCTTATTTCGACACATAAAATTTCAGAGATACCAACAAATCGCCGTAACAAAATCTTCCTAGCAAAGTGTCAAATAATAAATAAAAAAATTACACATAAAATTTTCTTAGAATATGACGTAGAATCATCTCTTTCCGGAAAGTAGAACTTATTTCTAAACACTGCTCTGTTAAAGTAAAACATATATTTTTGGACTATTGTGTTTTTAAACTTACTTTAATTTGCTTATGAGCCATATTTGTGCTGCCATTTAAAACTTTTTAAAGGTTCCCATCGCTTTCAATTGTTGTCTACTTTTAAATGCCAGACTCTGCTTATGATACGATCACAAACTAATCATTACGTGAATTTTCCTTTGAAAACTGTTTTTTTATTATTTTAACTTTGTATTGAATCCCTTTTTAAAACAATAATTCTCTGTAAACTATAAAAAATACATAATAATTGAAAAATGAAATTAAATCATTTTTGACCAGTAAAAATGTTTTAAATTAAAAAAAAAATGGAATAACTAACCCAATGGTAGCCAATTCCCTTTGATGTAAAAATAATTAAAATCAACATTAAAAAAGACAACGTTCTGAAAATAGGAAACACATCATGGCGGGAGTTATGCCTATGCGTTACGTTCAAGAAAACATAATAAGTACTTGGAACTGATTAGGTAAGTACTTTTAGTTCCAACGTAAAAGATCGCGAAAATTGTATAATAAACAAATTCAACCATGAACACGAAAATAATCAAGTGCTTCAATCTTCAACCGGAACAGCAATAATTAGAATAAAATCGTTCTCTTTACAAAATAATAACTGGGGAACTAAAGTAAGTACAAGGCTGAAAATCACTGAATCATTTCCCGCGTGTTTATATTATTGATATGGCGGTACGCATGCGCGGTTACCATGGCGACCGTCGACGCGAACATGGCGGTGTTGTGATCGCGCGCGCCTTTCGGCAGTTTATTTTGGTGCGAGCCGATGGTCACCCGTGCGGACGAGCAAAATACTTGCACGATCTAAATATACCGTGAAACCTGCTGTTTCAAACTTTAAACATTTCACCGACATTTTGCATACCGCTCTGATTCGTATCGACGAAACACCGACTCTCAGAAGAAATTTCAACTAAAACCCTTTATGATTAGGTACATGATTTGAATATCGTGTCAGCTTAGAATTTTGAACTTTAAAATGCAGGCCAATACAAAGTTGGTATCCAGACTGCAAACGCCTTGCAAGATAGCAGCGAAAGCTCACTTTGAAATGCCTATAAAAACTAGTTTCGTTTGATGGGGTAAGGTTTTGAACCTTCCGCGGGAAGTAATCAAACCATCTGTTCTCGCGAGGGGAGTGAGAGAAGTGAGCAAGTGAGTGGGAAAGTGGAAAATTCTTCTCGCCTCTGCGCAGAATCTACGGAGGTGCGGTCGAAAGCTCTATCGACGTGAATTGGGTGAGTCTGAATTCCATTTTTCACCATTAAAACCATGCTAAAACATTTTCAAATGGTTTGTTAGTATTTAAATATCCGATTAGGGTACGGGAACATAATAAAATATGTTAATTACAATCATTTTATGAAATTCCAGATATATTATGACTTTTCATCGTGGCCATTTTTTCACCCTTCTCGCGACCTAAATATTTACCTTTTTCAAATCTTTTGACAATCGAAATATATATTCTTAGGTTTTTTTAATTTAAAATTAACAAATCTGATCATCATGTTGTAATTAGTATTTGATTTATTTCATATACGATCAACAATAATTAATTTCTTCCCTTTTGCATTATTTTCAAACCAACATATGTTTACAATACTGACCTACATAATATTCTAAAGAATTTTTTTGTTAATTTACTATGTTTTGTTGTTTAAAATGAATTTCGTTTTTTGACTTAAGTACAGTGCGGGGAGTTTAAAATCTTGTACAGATCATTTTACTTTTAAGGTTTACAGAATATATGTTACACCAAAACAAAAATACATAATAATTCCACCGTTTCCGATGTATTTTTTCGAACATGTGTATTTTATTTTTAATCACAATTTAATTCACAATAGACCCGTGTTATTTGTCAGTTGTGACGAACGATTTTAGATATTTTAATGGCGGAAATTATTCAAAAAGGCAACTTTGCAGATGTAGGTATATTACAATGTTTAAATGGACACGACAATATTTATAATGTTCTCAACATAAAATTTATAAAAATAGTATGATTTTGTAACAAATTGGATTTCTAGAAATAGTTTATTAATTTGACAAATGGTAAAATAGACGGAGAGAATAGTAGAAACCACTGACGTTAGATTGCCCTAAACAAGGTTTCGTCGATTGTAAGTAAAGGTCACGCGTCACCCATTTTGGCACCAGCTTAGATCACTGCCGTCCTCGATCGGAAAGCAAAGTAAAAAAAATATTTATAAAAAGGGTCAAACTAAATACTAAAACCTTTTCAGTTAGTTGCTGTTTTACTTACATTTGGTGTCTTCGCCTTGCGTGTTAGGGCGGTATCTATTTATTATTTGCTCTGTGGATCAAACAGCGTGATACGCATTAGTATGGTTGCGCGCATGTGCACTGAAAATTAAAAAGTTCACTAAGCAACATTAAAAAACTTCCCGTTATAAGTCACTAATCATTCTTACCTGTCATCTTTACGTAGTCACAGAATTAAAGGGAAGAATTTTGTATCGGGAAAAGCGAATTTTGATTAATTTTGACTGCATTTAAATTTCACACATGTAGCGACTTACGAAATACGACTCGCATGTCAACCTTGAATACTTTTTTGCATTTGTTCAAATATTTAGGCAAAACGCCTAAAAAAAAAAAAATTATGATAATTAAATGATTACGAGGGCTTTATTGGTCAAACACAGTTCGCGGTATGATATTAATAAATAAATATTATCATTCGAACTTCGAAGAAGGTTTTTTTTCCTTTATTTTTCCCACATTTTTTTACAAAAAAATATGACATCATTATTTTACACGTATTGTTAAAATTACAATATAATAAGGAACTCCAGTCCAATTTTTTAAAAATTATTTTACATTCAAACATAAATACCAGTATAATAATTTTTTTATATTATTTTACATTCAAACATAAATACCAGTATAATTATTTTTTTTATATTATTTTACATTCAAACATAAATACCAGTATAATTATTTTTTTTAAATTATTTTACATTCAAACATAAATACCAGTATAATTATTTTTTAAAAATTATTTTACATTCAAACATAAATACCAGTATAATTATTTTTTTTTAATTATTTTACATTCAAACATAAATACCAGTATAATTATTTTTTTAAATTATTTTACATTCAAACATAAATACCAGTATAATTATTTTTTATATTATTTTACATTCAAACATAAATACCAGTATAATTATTTTTTATATTATTTTAAATTCAAACATAAATACCAGTATAATTATTTTTTTTAAATTATTTTACATTCAAACATAAATACCAGTATAATTATTTTTTTAAATTATTTTACATTCAAACATAAATACCAGTATAATTATTTTTTTTAAATTATTTTACATTCAAACATAAATACCAGTATAATTATTTTTTTTAAATTATTTTACATTCAAACATAAATACCAGTATAATTTTTTTTTTCTAAACTTAGTTTTCATAGTTAAAATAATGTTCAAAGTGCCAATTTTTCAAAGTCCTCCTAAACCCTCTAAATCTATGGTCGATCGGAATTGATCAGTTTTGAGGTTAGAGTGTCAAATGGCAAAACGAGGATGAGCTTTACGGTACATAATTTTATATTTTATTTATAGTAAACCATAACTGAACATAATTAATAAAATTATGTACCTTTTTAGAAACTTTAACTCAAAGAATAATAATAGTATTGAGCACTAACATTATCATAATATCCGTATTGATAATTGGGTTGCTCATGAATACTCTAATTTATTTCACTAATAATATTTATTTTTTTACATATTGAACAACAACTATTTAGTTTAAAGTTGCCCAAATTAAGTTTAAACTCGCCAAAACTAAAAAAAAACCTTATTAAAATTCAAAACAAAATTGAAAAATAAAAACGTCCATATAATCCAAAAACAGAATGCACACGTGACGTCAGATGTTCCAAATGCAATAGTACCAACATAATAAGGTGTTTTGATGAGATGATTTTTATTAAATCACGATTTATAAACTCTACGGATAATTATGTATAAAAAGGTTATATATTCAGAATTGGCGTTTGCTGATCTACATGAATACGTATTTTAAAATTATATTTTTCACGGGAGTTCTTTATTGTAAGAAATGGGAACCCACATAGGCGCTGCCTGTCTATGGGTAATATGAAAAATTTAGCTAATATGAATACTAGAATATTAATTATTTAAGTAATGTTATACAACGATATTAAAAAATTATAGTATAAATAAGCAGTTTTTTGTTTGTTTCAATATGTAAATGTTGATGTTATGTTTAAAGTAAGCAGAAAGAAATTATAAAGATTTCTTAGAAGTAATGTTTAAGATCTATACCATTCAGCCATAATTTTACTTATTTTACTTATAGTGATATTTTGTGTCATTTAAATTTCTTTTGGTAAATTGTAGGATATTCGAGGATCAATAAAACGGCTGGTGTTTGCATTCATTTGGCCGTTCTACTGTTCGATTTTCGTTTGTTTTAAATACATACATCAGAGTTTGTACAATAAATAGTTTACGGATATACAATGATTTAGGTTCGTTTTGTGTCAGTGGAAAATTCATTATTTTAATACTAGCTGATGTGTACCAGGCCTTGCTCGGGATCGTTTTTTTAATAAATTTATGAAGTTGTGAATTCTTGCTTGTCGTTTGGGTGCCATAATTGACTTTACAGCGAAAGTAATGCCATATGATGACTATTACTATCTCTAAACAAAGAAACAATTTGAAATTTTTATTTCATTACAAACATTTGTTTTATATTTAGTAATAAAGTTCTTAAGTAGGTACCTACTTGTGTTTTCCATTTTGAAAATATTGTACCCGAATAAACGTTCTTCTTTTGTATATGTAATCTGTGGCTAACCAGAGTGGTAAATCTATGGGTTAACCCCAATACAACATGGCGGGTTCAATGTTTTTCATACTAATTTAAAAACGTTATAGCAACAGTTTTACATATTGGATTTCATTCAAAATACTCTCTAAACCTTCCCGGCACTAATAAGAACAAACTGTGCTATTTTCAGCGAAATCGGTTCAGTAATTTACAAGAAATTTTTAAGAAAATCGTTCAGTGTTATAACTTTGGAAATCCACTTTTCTGCTATTACGACTCATATCATGACTATTGATTCACTTGATCGTGCCAGGTACTACAACTACCGTATACGTACTACAACTACCAATTAGGTAGTGGCGTGCATTGATCTATGACCAAAGGTAGGCTGTGTAATTTTTCAAGTTCAGGTACGAAATGTGTATTGAATATTTGAAAATCAAGTGTATTCATTATCAAGTGTAATTTTGCCAAATAGAAACAGTTTAACGTTAATAAAATTACAGATTTATGAAAAATATACTTTTATTTCTCTATGGACTGCATCCCACTGCAATTAATTAGGCTATATTTATATATTTTTCTATGGACTGTACACTACTGCAATTAATTAGGCTATATTTTGATCCATACATTCGGAAATACGTCTTGTGAAATCATGATTTGGCGATGCTGTTTATGGCTGATTGATTTATTTTTTAAACGGGCAGAATGCCAATATTTTTTAGGCTTGTGAAAAAATATATACACAACGGAATGGATTCTGAGTCATGCTCTCGGAACACTCCCACGTGAAACATGTTTGGTGCTGGGTGGGGACGTGTCGAGCTTCTTCCTTATTACATTATATTCTACCAGAGCTTTCCACAGCTTTTCAGGCAAGATGGAAGTTCGACAATTATTACTATTCCAACTGGTGTTCCAACAAAGGCATAATATTCCATACTTCTATCAGTCTCGTAATTCTTTCAGTTAGATCAATTCTGTACAAAATTATATTTCACCACATTAATATCCCTATATATAATACAAATAGACTATAGCCCATGTAAAATACTCGTCTCAATTTTAATGAAGGATTAATGGTTCCTAAGCATACAAGCAAATATGTAATAAGAACTTTAGATCACATGGTACCTAGTTGTTTAAATATGTTACACATTTAAATAAAAATAAATAAAAAACTGTATTAAACAAAACAGTTAATAAATATATTGAAAACTTTGCTAGCCGAAAGAAGATATTTGTATTAGATAATAAGGTAATATTATTTTATGTGTGATTTATTGTTGTCGTTTATGTTTATGTTTTTATTTTATTTATTTTTTTAATGTTTTTTAGAAATATTTTGAGGAAGACTCTTGATAAATATTTATGTTTTAAGTTTGTTACATACGTTTAAACTTCTCTAAATTTATAGTTTTAAATAACAAGCTCCTGTTAGACAATCTCCTAAAAGTAGTTTATCGGTACTTTTTGCATTGTATTTTTTTCTTTTATAAAATATAAATAAAAAAATAAATTACAAAAACTCAGTAATGCCTTAATGTTGTGTGTACTGTTCTAGAGGTGTGCGTGTATTTTTCATAGCTAGAAAACATTTACATTATGACTCACAATATAAAATAATACTACAATCATTCCTAATATTATTTGAACTTGAATTCAACCTCAGTTCGTCATTTATAAAAAAATTATAAAATAACCTTTTTTATTTTAATTTTATATAAATCAAAATGAATAATGTTGACAGCTGTTTCAGCGTTCAAGGCAATTTGAAAATGGCTTCGAACGCCGAAACAGCTGTCATAATAATAAAAATACTCGCAGAACTTAATAATAGCATTAATAAATTTGATTTACATTAAATAAAAAATAAGAAAAAATTTAAGTTAAAAACAAAAACAATTAATAATTTTTAAAAAAAACCTAGAAGTGTAATACATATTTAAAACAAAACGACATCGCCAATTTACGTACAACTTTTCGATTCGCGGGCCTCAGCCAGATAGGACAATGAAATTGATTATTTGTTAAATTAAGAATTATGTTACGCCTTTGAAAATGTTTGATCATTTTCGCCCGAAGTAAGTTGAAATTGAGTTGACTGTTGCCACACAAACGCGCTCACGACTAATTTTTTTCATTGGATACTATAAGGACTTATTCCCTCACGCGCCTTATTGAGGGGTTTTAACACGCAATGTCAAACTACTTTTCAGTGCTATTGGACTAACGATCCGAGCCCCCGGGAGGGTGATACGCACGCTAACAATTTTCTTTAGAAAGCTGCGTACTTGAGAAATTGATTTTATGAACGTCAAATTGCATTTTTAATTAAATATTCATGTTTGCCGTGTTTAATTTTTAGAATTCAATAAAGTTTTTCGTTAAAGAATAACGTAATCAGTAAAAAAGTAAATTATCATACCTAAAATAAATGTTTAAAGCGCAAAAGTTCCTACTTACGAACCCTTTTTCCGATATTGTCGTATTGTTCACTGTGGCAAATTAAGTTTTTTAGAATATGGCCCCAAAACATTATAATATTTAAGCCTAAGCGGGAATTTCAGCCTTCTGGCCACCTGCATAAGGAGCGTGTAATCTCATTGGAAATTTAGCAAATGCAACGCCTTAAATAAAAAAAATTCAATGGAGACAAAAATTTCAATTGGAATGTTTCATTCAAATATGCTCAGGGATCACTGATTAAAGTTTGTCGGGTACGTAGATTGAAAAATACGTCGTTATTGATGTTGTTGAATCCGAAATAGATTTTTATTTATTTTTTCAAAATTTCAATTTTTTGTATGAAGATTTAGATGATAGGTGGGGCACTAACGTCGTATTTTTCAATCTTTCCACTCTACCTCAATCAAAATTCACGAGCCGCCACTGTGTGCTGTTATATCCTTTATATACATATTATACTAGCTGAAGTACCCGGCGTTGCCTGGGGTTATGAATGGTTTCGACTAAAATTTTGAGATTGTGATGCGTTACCTCTACCTCTACTCCTCTCAGTAATTTTACTCTTTTTTCGAACGTCAAGTTTGCAAAATTTCATCAAGTAGTACTGAAATTCTACTCTGAGGGGTGGGAAATAGAGATGGCATTGGTTGTGTGTAAAATGTCATCAAGCTCGGAATAAAACTGTAGATTTGTATACAAAACAAACAAACACCGCCCGCCTGGAACATTCTTCATATATATAATAGAGACGAAGGAGGTGACCGATGCATTTCCATTTTTGGTTGCGGCAGTTAGCCCAACACTATGCTGTAAAATTGTAAATTACTTTTGTACACCAGCACCGTGCACAACAAACAGTATGTCATTTAGAAAATTTCCATTTTCTAGAGATTAATGATATAATAACACACATATAAAACTTATTTTCACTTTTATTTTATTTCACCGTGACCGGTTTCAGCTTGTTAAAGCCATCTTCAGACTGGTAAAAGTTAATCTTAAACTACGGTTTATATACACAACATCTCCGCTCGTATATCCATTGTAATTTTTAATTGTTTTCATATGTTCTAAGTAAAATATCTATTCTGTTTTATATAAAACATAATTATAAGACTATTCCTGAAAAGATGTTAATCAAAAAATCCCATAGCATAACAATTATAATAACCAGTCTGATTAAGAATTGATGTTAATAATTCACATTACTTGGAAGGTATTCCCTAAACAATACTAAAGTAAACTACAAACCAGAACCAACATAATTAGAAAGTCGGCAGTCAAAGACGACTTAATGACAAATATAAAGAAAACCCATGTAATAGAATAAATCCCTTGTATTCTCTCTCCACCCCTCCTCCCCTACATGTTGTGTATATAAACCGTAGTTTAAGATTAACTTTACCAGTCTGAAGATGGCTTTAACAAGCTGAAACCGGTCACGGTGAAATAAAATAAAAGTGGAAATAAGTTTCATATGTGTGTTATTATATCATTATAATGGAATTCCATCATGTATTATCAGTTTCAAAAATAGAAATATTACTAGATATTACATACAAATCGTTGGAAAATTTAATCCCTGGTCAAAGTTAAGATATGGGGACTAACTTTGACCACACTTTAAAATACCTATTGCAGGCTTAATATTTTAAAATCATGCATTTGTTACTTTTTACTTGTTTAAAAGGCAACTCAAAAATGACATAATTAGAGTATCTCTCTCAGTACCAACCATTTTCAATGTCAGTAAGTAATATCAGTGGCGTGCAGTCCATAATGGCTGAAAAGCTCTGCCTACCCCGAAAGGAAGAACCATGGAAAGAAAATTAAAAGATGCAGTAAAATTTCTAACAAAAATGTTTTTTCTTCCATGAATTTGGTATGGAACTTGAACTCTCATTTGTTCAGTTGGCCACAAGAATTGGAAAATGATAATAAAATATCTATTTAAAAATATTCAATGCATTTGGACATAGGGCAATGCACGCCACTGGGTAATATACATTATTTATTTATTTAAACCTAGACAGTACATTTTAAGTTGGTATATTAAAATTTACATTGTTAAAGTACCTATTACGCTTGTCCATACAATATCTTATTCATTTTGTCTGGGGTGAGAATGCTTGTGTGACTAATGAATCCATGTGTGACTTATTAACTAACAACTAACCATCACGCCGTTTCCCCGCAAGGACGGACCGCCAAGCAACTCGATCTCGGCATACAGTTCTTTCTTCGTTCAGATTCATACATCGTCTCATATATTCTCTTCTATTATTCCGACTTCTGACATGGCCTGACTCAAATATTTGATTCACTCGATCATGCCCTGTCTTCCTCGGACATCCCCGGCTTCTTCTTCCATACATTTGAGTCAGATATTCCCCTTGTACTCCTTGCTTCGTTCATTCGCTGTACTGTCCAAACCATCTAAGCGTCTCTTTCTTAATCTTACTCATTACGCTTACATCAGCATTGTATTCTTTACGAATCTCAATATTTTTCGCACTATAATGGATGATTTTAACGAACATTCGCCTCGAAGATCTCATTTCTACGGCATTCATTTTACTTTCATCCTTCCTCCGCCAATTCCATGCCTCACTGCCGTACATCAGTGTTGGTATCAGCACGCCATTGGTGACTAATATTAATAAAAAGAAAGAAAATGTGCGGAAAGATGATGTGGAGAAGTGTACAGAAGTTATGAAATCAATAATTGTAATTTAATTTGTAAATTAGTTTTGTACGTTAATAATGCAAGAGTAAGGACGAAATTATTGTTTTATGTAAGTATTATTATTAAATATTTGTTAATTCTTTAACTATAGGAACATAATTGGTATGTCTGTATTTTTCATTGTAAGACGATAACGACTATTTCAATTTATTTATTTTTATATTTTGAAAGTTTTGTGAGAGAAATAAGTGCCACCATTTGTCATCGCTACACAACTTCATACGTAGTATTAGGTAATACCTGTACCTACGTTGCCTCCTTGTTCGGTGGGTACTTGTACCGATAACTTTATTCCGGGAACACATTTTATCAATAATTGTAATTCATATTCATTACCGTTATCCTGTATCTAAATTCATTGTAATCGTATTAAAAAAATACCATTTTTAACATTAATCAATAATGATTAATAGGTGTAACTACTATAAATTTAGTAATGCCGACTGCGATATCAAAACATAAGCCGTAAGTGCCTAAAGTGAGGTTGTGATGTGTTACTCCTGCCCCTACACCTGCCCCTACCCCTACCCATACCCTAAGGTAAAGTGTGCAAAATTTCATCAAGTTCGGAATAAAATTTTAGATTTGTATTCAAAACAAACAAACGCCGCCCGGGACACTCGTCTTTATACATACTCGTATAGATAGGTAGATGGTATTGCTAAAGAAAATAATAAATATATTATTACTCTTCTTATAGCAAGACAGCTAAAATGTATTTTTCACAAGTTTCACCCAACTTCATCCTATTCATTCTATACAAAATACATTAATTAATAGAATAGTCGTCTTCTCCAGCCTTGCTATATAATTTACATGGACCTATAATTAATAGCTCTCCCGCCTGTCTTTCCGAAATACGCCCTGTTCGGATATTTATATAGAGCCAGCCATTTTATAGCCCACATCTTTTTAAACCATCTCTGCTGCAGTATTCCCGGTTGCCTTTTCCCTTCAGGTCCCTGGTTTGACACAAAATGTCAATTTTCCTTGCAGCGTGACTTTCCCATCCCATTTCAGTTCTGACACATCTTTTGTCAATACATGTGACGTGGGAATGGTCTGTGGTCTGTAAGACCTGTTATGCTACGACCACACAATAGCCAATCGTATAGTGACTGTAAATTGGGCAACTACACAATCGCCCAACGTTCCAACTACCGACTCCATTCCAACTAGTGAAGCCATTTTAACTAATATCTATCGATCTATCGATATTCATACAAAGTCTACCGAATTTTGCAATATTATTAACACAATTCGTTTCTCATTGGGTATTCATAATACCGGAAATAAATATAACGGATAGCTGTTGCGCCTGTTTTAGTTCCGTATTTTATTTTTACGCAAAACCTGAACCGGATTGCAGCGCAAAAAAAATAACAAAAAGCCCCGATTATAAATCGGATTGCGTGCATTTCGCTATTGGGGTGATTTTTCATGAAAAACTGCGCTATACAAATTATACAATTACCATTATTATTAGCATGATATGCAAATTTTTGGATTTATTTGGGGATTAGATGCTTATTTGAGTATTTGTTCGTCATTACAAATATAGTTCAGTCACGTTTTATTCTTCGTGAAGCATGTCCGGCGGGATTGCCTGCCGAATTCATACCGAACGGCCAATGTGTGGAGGCCGATTTGGGCGAGTTCGGCCAACTATTTTGTAGGTTGGGCCAACTAGTTCGCCACCGGAGCGATCTCGGACCAACTCGCCGAACTCGAGCCAACGTTGGCCCAACGCGCGCGAACTATCCCTCCACACAATCGCCCAAACGTTCGAGTTGGGAGGTTGGGTGATCGTGTGGTCGTAGCATAACATTATGTTGTAATAATGGTTTGTAAATTTACCAACGTAAACAAAATGTATAATAAATCATTCTCTTGCAAACCAATTAACAAAATCATTATTAAACATATTTATGTATCTTAATGAATAAATATTTATTTATTGTATTATATATGCCCTATATGGGCTTTTACATGTATAGTTATTTATGGTAAACAGGTGCAAAACACATCACAGTAGGTACATAGATAAAATAACGAATAAATACAGAAATAATATAGTGTAAGTATCATTCCAAGTAATTAGTTACAGATTCGAATTTTTAAAACATACCTCACATTCATACTCTAGACACATTAATAATTGTTGAGGATGTACTCGTACGCAATAATCGTCTGTTTGTGTTTGTATTCCGAGCAGCTAAACATATCTACTGTGTCTGAATATGTATTTCCTCCTTCGTGGGGTCTAGGTAATGGAGAATTTTTGAATGACTCAGTCCTGAAATTATTGTTACAATTGAATAAAATTTTAGATCGAGTAGTTTTAGTTGGAATGTTAAAATTAATTAAGCTGACTATATCAGGGCTGTCTATAAAACCATTAACAATTTTGAAAATAAAAGTTAGGTCAGAGACAAGTCTTGTATCTGAGAGTTTTAATAATTTTAGTTCTTTCATTAAGTAGTTGTAATTTGTAGTTTCTATAGGTAATCCGAGTTTATACTTAATATAGCTCAGAAATTTATGCTGAACTTTTTCAAGAGAGTCGGTAAGAATTTTATACTGAGGGGACCATATAGAAGAATTATATTCGACTTGACTGCGAATTATATATTCCTGAAGTCTCTGGTAATTCGAAGAATGACTAAACCACCATCGGTTCAAAGCGTGTCAGGCGACAATCATTACAATGATATGGCTTTTAATAAAAGTTTTTGCGGCATACGTAGGTTATGGCGGATATAGATGCATTGGTCAAATTTTAACGGACTATCGTCCATTTATATAAAATACATAACGCGAAATGAAATAAACAAGAGCAACAGAAAAAGAACAGCACATACATAATCCACGAATGCAATGACAGAAAATTTGAAAAATATGTCAAAGCCTGAGCAAGGTTTTGGTAGAGTCCATGATTGTAGACATACGCGAGGTGATTTTCTCACGAAAACGGCGCTATTAAAATAATCCATTTATTATTATTATTATACCAAATGATAATCTTCGAGGTTTATTTTCGTAAAGCCTAATAAAAATCATTTAGACTAGTACCTAAAATTTCAAGGCCCTGGCTTGAGTTAACAAGTGGACAGTGGAGAATGGTACCCATAATAAGAAGAGCGTTGATTGAAGAAAAGCAATTCATTATTTCCGAGTCTGGGGCAAGAAATTTTGGACTAGATGAGTTGCAACAAAGAGGGTGGGTCAATAATCCAATTAATTATTTTGAAAATGCAAATGAGATCAAAGTCAGGATTGTCAGTAGTTAGTTTCACGTCGTCTGGGAATCGAAGGTGGTTTACTCTTTAGTTATTTAGTCATTAAGATACTTAAATGTGTTTAATAATGATTTTGTTTCCTAGTTTGCAATATAAGGATTTATTATTCCTCGGGTAGGTAATTTGAATTGGTTCTCTGATCAGTGAAACATCACTCGTATCAGAATGAAGACTGTCCCCTTAAAGGAGATTGAAAATAACAGATAAAACTTTCATATCGAGGGTCTTCAATAAACTTAACTTTTCTGAGAACAATTGTTTATCATATTGACATATAATTAATATCTGCAAATCACTTTTATCAAAGGAACGGTTTACCAATATCTTTCAATAATCTCAAAAATAAATATGCCTATCACAATTATTTTTCTTTAATTATCGAATTAATTAAAAAAAAACGTATTTGTACAATTTCTTCAACCCAAAGGCAGTCACATATAAAATTCTTTAATATATTAGCTTATAAAACCGCCTGTGGACGAAAAAGCTTAAAGTAAAACGCCAATTCTCTACCCCGAGCCATTAGAAACATAAAAACCAAAAGCTCTTTTAAAAACAAATTAATTACACACCTTAAATGCCAATTTTAATTATTTCTTATCATGTCGGTACTATATACTATATTTCAAAATTGTTATGATACTCCGTAGCTGAAAAACCACTCTTGTTAATTGTCATCCTAATACAGGCGCACACCTAGTGGGATGGGCAATATACACCAAACAATAAAACAAATGTCCAAATAAAATAATAAGTAATTAATTATTAATAGTATACGGTTTATTACCCTCCCTGCTGGAGGCTGGACTGAGGCGGGTCTCCATGATGAGGATATTTCCGGAGCTGTGTATTCCTTCCCTCATTCCAGCCACCCTGGATCTGATAACGGCTGCAAAACCGGAAACTCGCCTCTCCATGAACATATTGGAAGCGCTGCAGTATCTGGGGAGACCTAACATTATGCGAAAGGCGTTATTGTACTGTACACGAAGTCTTTCCATAATACTATTTTTTTTATAGCACGTGTACAACGTTACGCATAAGGCAAGGAAGAGAGTACTTTTCACAGCGGTACGACAAAAGCGAAATCTTCTACTGAGCATGTTCGATTTTACGATGAGAGCTCGTCTTTGCCTATCAATATCATCATCATCCATCAGATTACTGGTGATTGTGTGTCCTACGAAAGGTTCGGAAAGACGATCTTACCACCTCACTTGGTTTTCCTGCTCTGTGCCACAAGTTGAGGATGCATCACCTCCGATGACATGCCTCTATTCCTGAGTTTAGCCCATAACAACGGGTGAGAAACCCTATCGAAAGCCCTACTCAGGTCAAGGAAACATGCATATGAGGTGGTTTTCTTATTTCTATAGTTTTCTAGTGTTCTTTTTACTGTAAATATGGCAGCATCGGTAGAGGCCTGCTTTTTGAAACTCATTTGGTTGTCATTAGTTACCATGCTGGGTCCGACCCGATCTAGTAATAAACATTCGAATAATCTTGCGATGGCAGAAGCAATTGAGATCGGTCTATAGCTGTCCTGGGCGGTTAAGTCCGATGATTTAGATTTGAGAATGGGTGTTATTATGGTTTTTTCCATATTATTTGGTAAGTATTTCTTCGAAATATCAGTAAATAACCTTGCCAGCAACTGTAAAATTGAAAAATAATAATAATTAATAATAACTTGATTAAATTTGATTTTCATTAAATGTCCAACAATAAATAAATGGAGTTCTAAGAATTAAACACAAAAACGCTTAATAATTAATTAAGGAACTAAATAGTTTTTACTCTGTATTATAAGGGCCAGCAATTAAAAATGGTCCTAAACATCACTTTGCAGGTTGCTAACTCAAGCAATACCACAAATGATTTATCTGTAAATTCTATATGGATTATTAGAAAGGTGTATAAGGTTTCAAAAGACAAAAATCCTTAAATTTTAATCTTTAAATTCTATGAAATACATCATAAAATGTCTGAAAACAGATGCAATTCGAAAATCAGAAAAAGCAATTTGGAACTTTTTATCTAAAATTCCAGTACGTATTTCATATAGAATTAAAAAAAAACGAATTATTGTCTTTTGAAACCTTATACATTTTCCAAATTACAAGCATAGAATTACATTGCATTACGGATAATCATTCGTAGTATTTCTTGATTTAGCAACCTGTTAGCGTGTTTCTGGGTGCTGACCGTTAAAATTGAATAATTTTTCGTTTCAAATACAAAATATTGGTTATTCTTATTACTGATAAGAAATTACCTACAAATTATAAATAACTTTGCATGATATATAGCTTACACGAAGAGATTTACAATATACATCTAGTTTTTGTATTATCTACCCAGACGGCAAACGCTTGGAAAAGTGTGTGATTACGACTCCATACCAATTCATGATCCATTCAGTGCGCTAAAATTCTCTTTGGTCTTTGGTCTAATTTAAATTCAGAATACCGTTATTATAAAAACAGTCTTGTTTTAATGTAATTAAAGGATTTTTTTATAAGCTTCGCGTTTTGGATATTTTATTTAAATTATGGGATTGGGTAAATATGCTGAAAACTAAATACAGAGATGCTGCAGGAGTTACTCCATTCGGAGGACCGTTTTTGGTCTTTGATATTTAAATATAGAATTTGCATCGTAGCTTGATAGCGAATTTATCGTTGGGTTTTCGTGGCCGGGTAATCCGGCATAAAATGGTTCAGAAAGTGATTTAATTAGTTCCTTTATCAGAGGAATGTTTGTGTCTTTGTGCCGAGTGTTAACCCTGATCCAGCTGGGTTAACACTCTTGTTTTGCAGGGTTTGCAAGGGTTTTCTGTGTGTTTTTGCTACGTTTCCCCAAATAGGTGCAGCGTATGAAAATATGGTTTTGTATAGTAGAATTTTATTGTCTGTGGATAATTTACTATTCTTACCAAGCGTGGGGTAGAGAGAACTTATGGCGCGATTATAAAGAAATATTATAAAAAGTGACATATTACAATAAATCCTTCTATAAAAATCGCAGCTACAATTTTCACCGGTAGAATGTCTATGAATGAAGGGGATAGAGTACATTGGCCCAAGTCAATAAAGTACTTAGGACTCGTTTTAGAGTCAAAACTCAATTGGAAAAAGCATATTAAAGAAAAAGTTAAGCCAAAATTCTCCTTTTCTGAATGAGGTTTATATCGATTCGAAGCTGAATATAGCGGTGAAAGCTCCCGGCGACGAGACGAGAAGCTCCTTCAGAGATATTAACAGACAGACCTTGGCGTCGCGGCGCTACTGTTTACGCCTAAAATGCTAAATCGAGGATTCGTACTAAATTATTCGCCTTTTCTAAAAACGAAACGAGCGTATCCCCTCGTTTGTAGTATGTTTTACATTCAGATTATCATCGATCTTTCAGGATCAAGATTTTCGAATCTGAATCAGTTTTCTCAAATGAACTTGAAAATCTTTTGTCAATAAGACGATTTTTATTCGACAATAAGGAACTCCAGTTCATTTTTTTTAAATCAATAATGACGTTTAAACTTAAATACCAGTATATTTCGTTTTTTTTTCTGAAGTTAGTTTTCATAGTTGAAACAATTTTCAATTTTCAATTCCGCAAAAACGATTCAAATCTATGGCCGGTCGTTTTTGAGGTTAGAATGTCAAATGTCAAAGCAAGGATGAGGTTTGCCATACATAATTTTATATTACATTCATAGAAAATCATAACTACACTTAATTAATAACATTATGTACCTTTTTAGAAACCTTAACTCGTAGAATAATAATAGTATTGAGCATTGTTATTATCATAATATCCGTATTAACAATTGGTTTGCTCATGAATACTCTGATTTATTTCATTAATAATAGTTTTTTTTATATTGAACAACAATTATAGAGGTTTAAGTCACCTAAATTAAGTTTAAATTTCACTAAAGTTAAAAATACATTTTTAAAATACAAAATAAAATCGAAAAAGAAAAATTTTCCATCCTTATCCAAAAACAGAATACATACCTGACGTTAAATGTTCCAAATACAATGGTATCAATATAACAAGGTGTTTTGATGAGATGATTATGTATTCACTTTTAAATAACGATTTATAAATTCTATGTATTATTACATATAATAAAAGTTATGTATCCAGAATCGGGGTTTGCTGATCTATATGAATATCTGTTTTTAAAGTCGTAATATTTTTCACTGGAGTTCCTTATTAAAAAATCTTTATATTTGCTCTTGAGTAGTTTCTGTACAATTGATCGGGCCATATCTTCTTTGGACATTATAATCCTTAACAATATTTAAAAAAAGCGTTGTACTATAACGCAGACAATAGGGATTATTGTTACTTTATTTTCAGAATAATGTTATTAGACAGATCACATTATTTTATAATAATTATAACATATTGGTAAAAAGCGTTTACTTCGTGGCTTGTCATAAATATAATATAAACGTATGAACTTGTTTTGAACCACTTCAGTTTAGTATATTAATCTTTTTAAATATTTATCATATATTCCTCTTAGATATTTTTCCAGTGAATAGCTCCCACTCCTATACCTAAATATGAAGGTATATCTATCATTATTTTATATCGTATTTTAGTTTTATGAACCATATATGATCGTGTGAAAAATGTTGAGATTCGTAAAGAATGCAAGGCTGATGTAAGCGTAGTGAGAAAGATTAAGAAAGGGACACTTAGATGGTTTGGGCATGTAGAGCGAATGAACGAAGAAAGGAGTGTAAGGAGAATATATGACGCGAATGTGAATGGAAGAAGAGCCCGGGGACGCCCGAGGAAGACATGGCACGATCAAGTGAATCAAATACTCGAGTCGGGCCATGTCAGAAGTCGGAATAACAGAAGAGAATATATGAGGCGTTGTATGAATGTGAATGAAGCAAGAAGTGTATGCCGAGATCGAGTTGTTTGGCGGTCCGTCCTCTCTGCCTACCCCTGCGGGGAAACGGCGTGATGGTTAGTTAGTTAGTTAGTTAGTTTTAATACATTCCTGACGAGAGAAGGGTACTTCCGAAACCGTCGAGATTATTATATTAAATTTTAGTGGTTCAATATGAAATTATAGGTTTATATTATAATAAAGATGACATTCACACCATGTGAAAACACAACATTATATCATTTTTATTCCAATAAGAATCTGGGTTGATTGGAAATTGGAAGAAATTGCCACCTGGCAATAAGCCCACCTCTGCGCTATTATGTAAAAAAAAAAAATTTATTGTGAATACAGCACTTAAGTCCCAATTGGCGGGAAATAGCATCCTGGGGTATGTTGTGAGGCTGAAAGGAGAGGGTAGGGGAATGAGTTGTCGAATGGAAGGAGGAGTATCTGGCTATTCAGATCTGGGGCCCCATTCCAGTTCTTTTTAAGGATAAGATGTCTTTATCCTTAGTCTTAAATGTTTTTTGCTTAACTGCGTTTCTCGGATGACATTAAGTGATTGTATCCAACGTATCTAGAGTGAATCAATTAAACAGATAAAACATATTTCTTTACAACCAAATATAAATTGTTGCACAACACGTGTAAATAACCAAATCAAGATTGCACAACAAAATGCAATACCAAGCGAGCCAAAGGCCTATATTTCACCGTAAACAAGTTAAAATTACACCACAAAATGCAATGATTTCGTAACACCTGCAAATAATGTTGCCGGCGCCCCATAAAAATCGTACGCACATAGGCACGCGTTATATTCCCGCTCACGACCCTGGCCAAGTAACATCTCCACTGTAACGCTGTTTCACCGTGAAAATCGACCACCATCATTTATCTTCAATCTACCCGGACCTGCCTTCCTCACCAAGTGAGAGATCTTTACTCTACCCAGACCCACTCTCCTCACCAGGCGAGAGACCTCCGCCGAAATGCTGCTTCACCTCGGATTCAACTTATCGCTGCCAGACAGGAATAGTCTCTACACCCAGCAACAGCTGACGTTACCTCAAGTGAACTACGAGCTTGCAGCGACCGGTCCGACCCTAAAGCCATCCCCGGATATACCGCAACCTGAGCCCGACAGCCACCTACGAGCTTGCAGCGACCGGTCCGACCCTAAAGCCGTCCACGGGTATGCCGCAACCTGAGCCCGACAGCCACCCAGTCTACCTAGTACGCTCCGGGCGACGAAATCCCCACTTGTAAACTACCAAACACCTTTCTCAGGAGGACTAGCGAATAACAATAGTTATGCATATGTTATAACAGAAGTTCTCATGTTCAACAAACTCGGCTGGCCGACAGGCGGAATTCTTTGCCCTTTGCCATGGGTTGGAGCAACTGGTTCAGAAGCCTACGAGGGTTCCTGATGTCCAGACTCACCGCTCCAATCTGTTAGACCTATTTTTAACCACCGAGCCACGTGGTTATGGGATTGATGTCGCAGCGCCTTTAGGATCGTCCGACCATTGCCTGGTGACGACATCAATCCCTATTAACTTCAGACCCCCAATTGAGAGGCTGAAGAGAAAAATGTGGCACTATAGGTCAGCAGATTGGTTCGGTCTGCGGGCGCATTTTAATGCTTTCCCATGGTCAGCTGTCTGTTTTCAGACTTCGAATCCGTCCAGATGTGCCCAGGAAATTAGTGAAGTCATCACATCTGCGATGGATGGCTTCATTCAATCAACCATTAAAGAAACTGGCGTAGGTTCAAAGCCGTGGTTCAGTCGACAATGCTCCGAAGCAGTTCGACGAAAAAACGCGGCTTACCGAGCCTACAACACATCTCGAACGTCAGAAAACAGATCAGCATATAACAAATTGGCAAAGGACAGTAAGAGAATCATCAATAGGTCAAAATTTGAGCACGACCTACAGATCAGTAAAAAGCTAGCTGCCTGCCCGCATGGCAGCAGGGCGTTCTGGTCGCTAGCGGGCTCCATAGGTCGCAATTTCTGCAAATCCAGTCTGCCGCCTCTTACCAGACCTGACGGTTCACTGGCAAACACTGCTACCGAAAAGGCCAACCTTTTAGGGAAAATGTTTGCAGAAAACTCGGCCCTCGACGACCGGGGTGCCATCCCGCCGTCGGTTCCTCACTGCGGCTTCTATATGAAAAAGCTGAGGATACGGCATCGGGATGTACTCCTTGTCTTACGGAGGCTCGATGTTAATAAAGCTAGTGGGCCTGACGGAATACCTGCCCTGGTATTGCAGAGGTGTGCTGCAGAAATCGCTCCAGTTTTAACAAAGCTCTTTAAAATGTCCCTGAAATGTGGCTCTGTGCCCTCTGGTTGGAAAAAAGCGGTCATTCATCCTATACCTAAGAAAGGTGACCGCTCCAACCCGGCCAACTACCGCCCCATAGCGATCACATCAGTTCTGTCCAAGGTGATGGAACGTGTGATCAACGACAAACTGCTTACATACCTCGAGAAGAACAAAATCATTAACGACCGCCAGTATGGATTCCGGCGGAACCGCTCGTGCGGTGATCTTCTCGCGTATGTGACGCATGTTTGGGGACGGTGTCTGGAACGTTATGGTGAGACTCAAACGGTCTCACTGGACATTTCTAAGGCCTTTGACCGGGTTTGGCACCGAGGACTTGTCAACAAACTGCCTTCGTACGGACTTCCCGTTTCCTTGTGTACGTGGATTGCCGACTTTTTGAGGGAGAGATCGATTCAGACGGTTGCTGATGGTTTCATCTCTTCCTCGCATTCAATAAATGCTGGCGTCCCACAGGGATCGGTTCTGTCTCCGACATTGTTTTTGTTGCACATCAATGACCTCTTGACATGTGCACCAATCCATTGTTACGCGGATGACAGTACAGTCCATGATTGCTTTTTGTTTGACAAGCCCCCAAAGGGCACACAAACTCCAACGACTCGGAGGGCTTTGAACAGAGAATGGACGGTTACCTCGAGAGGGTCTCCTCTTGGGGTAAGAATAACCTCGTCGAATTTAATGTTTCAAAGACCCAATCATGTCTGATTACGTCTAAAAGGGATCGAAATGACAATCTAGTCTCCTTTAATGGAAGCAATCTTCCCAACAAGCCCTCCATTGATATGCTTGGTGTAACCTTAAGTGACCAGCTCAGGTATGGGGGCTCCATCGAAGCCAGAGTAAAGTTAGCCTCTCAGAAGCTGGGCGTATTGTACAGAGCCCGCAGATACTTTAATAGTACACAACTGCTGACCCTGTACAAATCGCAAGTGCGCCCCATTGTAGAATTTGGCAGCCACCTCCGGGGAGTCCCAAAATATCTGAAAAAAACCTGACTCTGTGCAGAAACGGGCGGTCCGTTTGATAGATTCGCCTATCTTAACAAATGGGTTGCAATCTTTGGAGCACAGACGTCGGTGGGAATGCTGTCCTTGTTCTACCGGTATTTTAATGGAAGATGCTCGAGGAACTAGCGTCATTGATCCCTTCGGCACGGTGCATGGTCGGGAAACACGCCAAACGCGCGCCCAACATTTGCACACGGTTGACATTTGTCACATGAGAACAGGTCGCTTCTACGACTCGTTCTTGTGTTCAACAGCTCGGCTGTGGAATGATCTGCCGGCCTCTGTGTTTCCTCCATCCTATAACATGGGTCTCTTCAAGACCCAACTTCACTCCTTCCTATCCTCTAAAAGTCCCTCCACACAGCATCCCCAAAGATGATATAGGCCTTGAGGGAAATTATTTCCTCCTTGGTCTCCTGTGTGGAGTTACTGTAAAAAAAAAAATATAAGAAATAAATTTAATTTCCAATAAACCACCATTATGAGCATCTATAATAACAAAGATAAAGCACTCTTGAGGCGATTTTCCCATGAAAACGGCGCTATAGAAGTAATCCAATTATTATTATTATAAAATTCTAGAATATCTCTAGCCTCTATTGTTGGTATTTAAAACTTTGGACTGATGAAAAAACGAGGTTTTTTAAATAAAATAAATTTAATAATACACATTTCAATTTGAAATGTTAAATCAAAATTATTAAACAGAAAATCTATTGTGTTTGTGCTGAATCATCGCGAACGGTGTGCTCTTCCTTTCTTTTGTTTTTTTTTAAGACAAACATTCCTGGAACATTTTACGAACGTTCCAGGAATTACAATACGCTACAATATTTTGAATTCCTTCTACCGCCATCATTACAAGCGAAGAGTGTTGCTAGTGTACTACACTGTGATTGGATACACGGCGCCGGGCTGGAAACACAACGCTTCGGACCACTCGTCCACTAACCGATCGACAACTTGCTAACAGCAATTTCAGTTGATGTATACAATTTTAACTATAAAGCAAAAAAAAACGGGTTTCTAAGACAGTTAAGAATCTCGAACGGTGATTTTTGGTATTATGAAATTTGCATAGTTTTTGTCTGAAAGTTCTAGGTTAACCCAACTTTCAGTTTCATCTACATCTTGAGTTTTGCAAGTTTAATTACATCCATTTAACTTTTAAAAAATAAGATGAGATCCTAACCTGTCTGTTCCACACTTTCAATTGTTAGAAGTTGCGTAATTGTATTTTGTGTTCTCTATTTTCCATTGTAAGACGCACTGTTTTATTCTTGCACTAGTAACTGTGGCACGCCGTTGACACGTTGACAGGTCTGTGTTATTCTGTTCATTTAAATTCCACCAATTCATTATTCAAAGTTCCCTGGAAGCGGACGCAAATCCACAGAATAAATGCATTAAACATTATGCTTTTCTAGTTTTTCAAGCCACGTGACGAGGAGTGATTGTTATTTTTATTCTTATCTCTGTATGAAGAAACAACAATCTTCACCTGTTTCCATGGAGATTACCATAACAACGTAATCTCCGCTTATCTGTGAGGTGTGAGGTCGACAGTAGGGGGGCAGTAACTGCTGTCAGTTTGTTGCTATCGACTATCGACTACCGACTAGCGATGGGTCATTACTCATTTTGTGAAGAGCCGGAGTCAAGGTACCACATCAATATTGTCGTACGACTCAATTGAACGACGGCTCATTTAAGAACCGGCACATATTAAGGGCCGGTCGTGGTTCCCACGCCTCCCAGTTCATACGACTCCCAACTCCTATTACTCCTAGCGTAGGTACATAACGTCCAGATGCCAGACTTTCAGGCGCCGTTAACGTACTGTACAGTGCCTACACACGTGTAAATGAGGTAATTATTATTATCTCTAATAATAGTAATAATAAGAGTTAATTTCTATATGAATGTTTGTACCCTAGGCGACAAAGAGCATGCTGTACAATGCATCATGCCGCCAAATATTAATTGCAAGTCCCACAGTCGTGGGCATAATTTTTTTTTCTTTTAGAAGTTAGACACGTATACGATGATTTTATCTTCAAATTGGAACAAAGGATCTTATTTGAAGATGCGTCATCGTAGAAATGCGTAAGAATACTATAGAACATCTGAGATATGTTTATCTTTTTAGATAAATAAACAATATTTCTTAATTGGTTCCAAGGTTTGTCAAAAAGAGTCGCAGTTCAATTGAGCGACTCATCGCTAACCGAAATCGATATCTCCTTGGTCGATGCTAACCAAATATCCCGTTCCCATATAATATCTGTCGTGGCTTTTGAACCCAATATACTTGTATCATTGAATCATTATTCCGGTGTTGAATGCTCTAATACAATGATGTTTCTTGTTTATGCGTCATGCTTAACTTCTACCTGAACAAATGTGGCAATACAAATAGATGTAGGTACCGTTTATGGTGAACGATTTTTTTATTTGTTTTTGTATGAGGTTTTTCAGAAATCTTTACTTAAATATTCACATAATACACTAAGAATAGTGTAGCCAAGCATAAACAGGATAAATTGTATTTATACCCGGGCCACAACTCCTGGCAACATTTGGCAGATCAGCTGTAAACTGACAGGTGATTTATCTTGGCATTTTGTTTGATCACGTTCTGGGTTACACAGCACGCTTCCCCGTAATTAGTATAATATATAATAGTTTTTTTATTTTTTTTTTATTAAAAAGTATACAATACATTATGCATTGTATTCCCAAGAGTTAAGAAACTCATTGTGGGATCACATGCAGAACCTGCGGTACAGTGTTTAGAAACAAACATACTTAATATTTAAGATACATAATTGACTTTCACAGTACACTAACAACATTTACAAAACATAATTTGTATTTGTAATAAAGACATATCGCTGTTACATTATATATTGTTATAATTATAATTCAACAATTCAAGTCATATCCATGAATGGTTCAGTTGCATACCCAATTAGCATAGCGGAGTTAGCCGTTAGTACCTTAGAGTAAAGTCATTAACAGAAAAAATTGAATCTTTTCATAGTCAGTGTAAATAACTATATATATTTGTAAATTTACATAATTACTATTGAAAATTTCTGTTAAATGGGGGTAGAATTCTTTTAAAAAAAATTTTTTCGATTCTATTAAAAAACTGTTCTCCTGTCCGAAAATTCTAACAAAAAAAAGAACAAATAAATAATATTTCAATATACAGTTATCTTTATTACAGAGAAACACCGAGTAACTAGTGTGTTACAGTATACAAACAAATTATATAACATCCTCGATTATAAGAAGCCCCTATACTTTAAGTGGGAGAGGGACGTCGGAGAGTTATTATTTATTAATTCTAAATAAGGATACTATATTACGCAATACGATAAACATAATGTTTTTAAATAGAAAAATATTCATTAAATATTTTATAAATTTACATAGGCTTAGCATTTATCAAAATATAACCAGAAATACCGACGTCCGTTAATAACTACAACAGCAATATTAATAAATGCGCATTTTTTTTAAACCCTTGTCTTTTGACACAAAAATGTCAACAGCCGCTACTAAAAAATAGCAATGTTATTCTATTTATATTTTCTGTATCTCTTTAATTGTTGACAGTTTCATGTGAATCTGAACCCACGAAATGTGAAAATATGTAAACAACTGAGTTTAATGATAAATTACGTTCAGTTACTTTGGTGTTACGAAGTTGTTCATTTGAGCTATATGTGGAAATATGATCTTGATTTACTGGAGGTCTGTATTTTTTCAGACTGCCTTTGCCTTCTCGTGAGATATCTACTAGATTTCGTGCATTTCCTATCCAATCCATCTTCTATTCACCTATTTCCGGATCCTAATTGGACGTAGTTATGCAGAAAGCGTCCAACCCAAAAAATTGTCATAATCGACTTTTTCATGTTTTACTACGGACAAATACGACATTTTTGGATGTTAAAAACATCCAAGCTCCAAATGCAATTGATTTTTTTAAATTTCGTTTTCACTCCTCAAATACCGTAAAATGCCTTTGCATATTAATTGTTTAATTCGTACAACTTAATTTGATTTTTTTTAGAAATTTAATGAAAATCAAATTTAATAACGTCATTATTAAGTTCTGCAAGTATTTTAGATTTTTTATTATTGCGACAGCTGTTTCGGCGTTCAACGCAATTTTAAAACTGTGGTTAATCCACATTCCGACGACTTATATGATTTTATTTACTTCCACCCAATTCTAATTTGGACGGTGTTTAAAATGATTATTTATTACCGGTAAAACGGTTTTAGTTAAAAAAAGTATTTCTTTAAGGTTAACCTGTCTTAACTAAACTAGCTTGTATACTTTAAGCTGTCACAATAATGAAAACTAAAATACTAACGGAACTTCTAAAATTTCTAAAAATTGCCTTTGTGTTTTCTAATTTTCAAACGCCTTTTCTCATCTTCGTCTTTTTTTGGGCTGGACGCTTTCTGCACAACTACGTTCAATTGGTATTTAGCACCCAATCTGACCGAAATCTCTCTGTAGATTGTAAGTAATCGAGTAATCTTCCCTTGTTCCTGGGAGTGTGTGATAATGTCCGCACCGCACATCCGTTCTGTTCTATCCAGCCTCCAGTCTATCCGACATCTATCTGTCTGCCAGCCGACAATAAGTTAGATCAGTTTTTCTCTTGATTATTAATATCTGTGGAATGAAAGAAATACCGTATTTTTTCCATGGTTTCTCATACAGTTACATTAATCTAACTTACATTCAGAGTTAGGTACTTCTTATTTGGCTTTCCAATGTTTGTTGTTAATTTATCTAACTTGACAACGAACAAAGGAAAAGAGGGAAACTAAATTTGATTTTTAATTATTAATTATTTTTATTGAGATTTAAAAACCTCATTTTAATATTTAATCATTATAATGATAGCTGCCATTAATATGGGATTAAAAATGGAGAATAATATTTACAAATCTTGAATTTGAGATGTGATATCGATGACATAAATTGAATTGGTCTCATTAGCTAAGTTGGTTAAGCGGTTGCCCCGGATAGGCAGAGGTCCCGGGTTAGAGTCCCAGATGCGACTGAATTTTTTTTTTCTACAATGATTAAAAACTGAATTTGCTTTATTATTATTATTAATATTTAATCAATTTTTTCCAGAAAAACGATATTTTCCAGTGTATAATTTTCAAAGTTTTATTCATTTAAGGCGACGCAATGCGAAGTAATGCAAAATCATATGTTTTGTGTTTGAAAATTGATGGCCTTGAATTTCGTTGATGATTTATTTAAATACTGCTAAAATTAACAATAAGTTATGAAAGTAGGTAAGTAGTTAATTAAAATGTGAAAATAATTAAAGATAATATTAAATAAAAAAATAAAAAAAGTGTTTATTATTAATATAAAATAAAATCAAGAAAATAGAAAGGCATGAAAAATAAAATAATTGTAGTTATTATTATTAAATTTTATATTTATAATACTGTAATTAATAAAATTTAATTTACCATTAACACTTTATATTTATTTTTATTAAAACTATCCTGTACCCGGTTTATGTTGATTCCTTGCCGACCCGTGAGGGTGACGGCCTTACTAAATTTTAATAATTTTTTTGATCCTTTTTTAAATTATAATAATATTATGCAGACTAGTTTCGTTGCTGACCATAATGTTATCGGTGCATTTTTTAAATACAAAAGTATATTAACAAATAAATATCTAGTTTTTATTTATGTTGTGATTTGAAGTTGTTTTTCGGTAATTAGTATTGGTAGCAGAACAGCGAGGTCGTCCCCAGGTTATCTGTTGACCTTTGCCCCCGTCAGCTCACTTGTCAATGGGTGGTCTTTGTTATTGATGTCTATATTTTCAGACGTAGCCACATTCCTGTACAAGTCAGTATGCTGTTATTTATCTTCGGCAAACCACAAGCCACGGTTTCTGCCTTATCGTCCTAAGACATTGTCACAACCATATATCAAATGAATTTTAAGAAAGTGAATGCCAAACTTCAACCCAATACTTTTATATGTTATTTTTAGTTTTGCCTACAAATGCGTTAAACACAAAGCTTGGTTTGCTTTGAAATAATATACATACATACATACATGCACACATCTTCTTCCCCTTGTCCTACTCGGGTCGGGGACCCATCGCATCGACAAGGCTCCTCCAGGCGTCCATGTCCTGTGCTACGTTTACGGCATCCGTCCATAGTAGGTCCAGCCTCTCCTCGCACAGCCTCTGGAGTTGCTTCTCCCATATGTGTCTGGGGTGGCTCTCTGGACGGAATTGCACTCAAAAATGTTAAGCTCCTCCCAGATCATCGAGCTTCGATCCCATCTCGTGACTCCTGCAACTCCTCTTAAAAATCTCATTTCGGCAGCATGGACCCTAGAACGTGTACGCTCGTTCAATATCCAGATCTGGTGACCATAAATAAGCGTAGGGCGATACACTGATTTGTACACTGCTAACTTTGTCTCGATACCTAGCTCAGCTTTCCTTATCACTGAGCTGTAAAGAAGACGCAGCACACCGCTTCCCGCACCTATTCTACGGTCGATTTCTCCGTCTTGCCGGCCATCGCTTGAGAATTCAACCCCAAGGTATTTAAATTTGTCAACTCGTTTCAACTGTGCCCCGTTACACTGTGTTTGGACTCTTCCTGTAACCATAACTTCTGTTTTTGCGGTGCTCATCCTCATTCCTTCAGCCTTGCACTCTTCAATGAAGCGGTTGATCCACTCTTGTAGCCCCTCCTGGGACGCTGTTAACCTCCCGATGTCATCGGCAAACAATAACGAGCTGATTTCTTATCTTTAACTATTACTGCATCCAGTGTTTGGCTATTTCGGTCAATGAAGATAATGAAAACTATTGGCGACATAGGGCACCCTTTTCTGAGGCCAATTACCACGAATTCTTCGAAAATTTTAATTGTTTATATCGTTTATATGAAATAATATAAAAATCAATGTAAGTTTTTTTTGTTTGTCCTCGATGTTCTCGAAAATCACTGGACCGGTTTCGCTGAAAATAGCACAGTTTGTTTTTATTAATGCCGGGAAGGTTTACAAAGTACTTTGGATGAAATCCAATATCTAAAACTGTTGCTAAAACGTTCTAAAATTAGTATGAAAACCATTGAACCCGCCATGTTTTATTTAGTTTAGCCCATAGATATAACACTCTGGTTAGTTACAGATTGCATATTCCAAAGAAGAAGGTTGTTTTTTGTACAGAATATTTTCAAAATGGAAAACACGAGTAGGTACCTACTTAAGAACTTTATGATTTTGATATATTTTGAAAAAATAAACGTTTGGAATGGGATAAAATATTCAAATGAATGTTTCTTTATGTCAAATCAATTTCAAATCATTTATTGTACCCGAGCAAGGCCGGGTACACATCGGCTAGTATGAAATAATATAATTTTATCTAATTCTATTTCAATCGTATTTACAAAAGTTTTCCTATTTTAATTTGTCGAATTCTGGCGACATTGACACACAAAAATTTATAAGAGATATAGTGGTCCAGACGGACAGATATCCAGACGATACCACCCCTTGAAATCTGTGAACGTGTCAGCAGTAATCCGGACAACACTCAAGTAAATCGAAACACATCTCAAAAGTTCAGGGGATTACAGGTGACCATCACTACTCTCATGAATTACTCTCACATGGGTAAATTGGGCACCAGAATTATGTTTCGCACTACTTCCTTTATAATTCCAGTTTTAATGTTCTCATTTTAAATAATATCTATTTTTAATTTGGACACCGAACAATAGTCCCAACTCCTCGAAGCCAGTGAAACTATGTCACCATCAATTGGGGTAAAGAGGTGGGGGAGGGGAGAAGAGATGAAAAAGATGAATATTAATAAATGTATTAAATAAAACAAACAATTTGTTATAAACCACGAATGTATTTTATTTTTCGCCAACCGGTTTCGCTTAGGTCAAGCTTCGTCAGGGCAAATATAATAAGTAAATAATAATACAGAGTTATGTGTAAGTATTGTAGGATTATCTCTCTTTCACGACTTAATTATCTTCCCATTACACTGTTGTATTTACTATCTATTATTATTAATTTATTTTTTTAAGATATTTTTTCTATATAATTAACATGTTTACATGGTAATAATAGTCGGACTAAAAATGTTTTTTTTTTAAATTTATTTATGTAATCCTTATAGTTCCTTTTTTAATTAATACCCCCCTAATTGAGAAATTCTCGTGTTTGCAGATGGAGTACTATTATGGTTTGTTATACATATAATTAGTTTAATACATACATATAATTAGTTTATAATTAGTAGTAACCCTGAACGTGATATTCTGGTGTCTATACACTATTTAAAAAAAATTTATTGTATTCTCTACCTATATATAACCGATATATCTGTAATATTATTTAGTTATTCTATTTGCCCTGATGAAGCTCGATCTAAGCGAAACCAGTTAAAATATATGCGTGCTTTATAACCAAGTGTTTGTTTTATGTAATATGGTGTCAAACCACAAAGTGATTGCTTCTTATGAAAATGTAAATAAATATTCTTATCAGTTTGAATTGTTCAAATACGCTTTCAAAGAAAGAGTTACCAGAACTTCGCTTTTCTTTAATTAGTTTTCTTTCAATGGTTTCACAAATTCATATTGCTTTTTGCTTTTCCGCGAACGTGCATCAACGTATTTAAAATTGTATTTCCATGTTTTAAACTTCCTTCTGATTGCTCTTCTTCTCATCAAAGACAATACTGTCGTGCTAATTATTCAGAGGCGAATGAATCCATTACAATGCGAAGAATTTCTCAATTTTAAGTAATGTTTAGTCTACGTTTTAATTTGATCTGCTTTCTGACAGCCAATATTAACCACCCTCGCAATTAAGATATTCTTTATTTTGTTAATTTTTTTCGGTCAAACATTAAACAACTGCTGTATATTTTTATTTTGAGTTATTGCACATTGCGCAAGTGGCCTGTTTCTCTCAAGTGAAAAATTTTCTAATTTATTTATGTATCCGGGTTTCGGAATTTGGAAAGCAGGATTAAAATAATTAAAACGGGGCAGTTTGTTATTTTGAAACATCACAACAGTTTACGTAAACGTAAATACAATATTTAAATTAGTATTTTCTTGTATTACAACATAATACCTACACATAAACAAAAACTTGCTCGTAATTTATTTTGAAATTCTAGGTGTCTACATAGGTGTTAAACCTTTTGTTACCAACCGATTGTGCAGTTTGTGTTCTAAGATATTAAAGCTAGAGTAATTGAATATCCAGAAAAATCAATATGTTTTCCGAATAGATTTAAGTACTAAAGATGCAATATACGATTTGGCAAAACTATATTCACATTTAATAATAACAAAAAAATGCCTGACTGTATTCTTAGATTTAAGAATAGCTTTTGATACGGTAAAAGTACTGTACTAGGAAAAAAAAATGAAAAATCAGTATATTTATAGTTAAGCCAAAAAATGGAGTACCACAGGGAATTGTATTTGGCCCGATTCTGTTTTTATAAATGATTTATGTAATGGTAATCCATGGAAAAATTGCTTCGTACGCCGACGACACAACAATACTATTAAATGGAAAATCTAAAGCAATGAAATGTATTGCATTTTTCAACATGGCTAAATCGTACTGCTATGACTAAACTACTGCTAAACTTTATATTTAACCAGTAAAAAATATTAAAAGCACACGTGTCCATAACCTAAAAATTGTAATAGACGTCGCAAATTGCAATCAAGTAATATGCTCACTGTGCAATGAAGTCGTTAAATTTAAATATAAAATATTGGGTATATCTATTGATACGAATCAGATTTGACAATCTCAAATTAATAAAACCATTTAAAAAATGAGAAATGTATTAAAAATTACTTTATAATCACCACTTTACTAATAAATGCATATCAACATGTTTCGAAAGCGATGATTTTCTTATCAGGAATATACAGAAAACATATTTTGTACATATGGTACTATGATGGGAGTCACATTACCGGTTGTGTACTCCTGTTCTTGGAGTTATTTTCGTATTAAAATATTAATGTTTTTTAACAATTTATTGTAACGCATCCAAGAAAAACACATTTGTTTTAAGAGTTCCCCTTTCACTACCAGAATTATCCCAACCAAATTATTACATAAAACAAGAACAAAAATTCAAATGAAATGTCGGATGTTTTGTTTGAAAACCAAGCGCTAATGCCTGATGGATTCTTGTCGAGTATATTTATTTAAATGTTACATAATTTTTCTTGGAAATATCATCTGTCTTTAAGTTAGGGGTTTTGTTATGGCTACCTTTTGAGAGTATATAATGAATTAATATGTAAATAGGTACCCCAAACGAACAATTCTTCATTTTTATCTGAAGTACCCGGCGTTGCTCGGGGTTACGAATGGTTTGGAGGAAAGTTTTGAGGTGGTTCCCACCCTTAACCCCATCCCCACCCTACCCCTACCCCTACTCCTAACCAGTAGTTTTCCTTTTATTTTGAACGTCAACTGTTCAAAATTACATCAAGAAGTACCAAAATTCTGCTTTAAAGGGTAGTAAATGTGATGGTTTTTGGAAATCTCATGTAGACAGTGGCCTTCCTCTTATTTCGAAGGTCAAGTGTGCAAAATTTCATCATGCTCGGAATAAAACTGTAGATTTGTATATAAAACAAATACACATCGCCCGCCCTGGACATTCTTCTTTATATAATAGAAGACGAAGAAAAGGGTAATTGATTTATTTGGATAGCTCAATTTTTTGTGAAAAATCACTCCAAGGGCGCTGCATCAGTTTCCTTTTTTATTAATTTCTCTGAAAGCGACACAGACACACGTTTTTGAAATGTTGAAAATTTATTTGTTTATTTGTTGACGTCTTGAGGCCTTTTACATATACTCGTAGATACATTTATCTTATAGTTAGTTGTACGAAGGAATATAATAATTGTGTAATAAAATAAGTAATTAGGTACAATATAACGTAATAGCGTAATGAGTAACAGTTTTACCTGTAGTTACATTTTGTTGATTAAGCATGTTTTTAATACAGCAAATCTTTATTACTCTCGAGTGGGTATTTTACAGAACATAACATAATAAATACAACGATGAAACGGTGCACATGAAAAATTTTTATAAATCTAATTAAAATATTACAAAAAAATTGAATTTTAGCAAATATCAATAACCTAATACCAAAAGAAAAAAGGAAAAACTGTTGGTCATAAACAATTAAATAAAGTTACTTTTTGTACTTATTGAATAAAATGTATTCAATATGTTATTAACTATTTGCTGCGCCTTCTTCGGGATGCATCCATGAGTTTCGTCGTCGGCTCATAAACCTTAGTGATACGTATTTCAATCTTATCAATATTACTCAATAATATTACTTTTTTTTTAGTACACAATTTTAATTTCATTTTTTTTCCTCATGGCACCAATCAGTTCCTATCAAACACAAATACATAATTGTTTACTCTATAATATTTGTTTTTCTCATCTCTTCATAAGTACGTTCATAAGTTTTTTTTTACATCTCTTTATACTTATCTAGATATATTACATTACCATACTATGTCAATACTAGATTTTTTCGCTTCTATTTTTGTATAATGGCACTTAATATTAATTAAACTTGTCAATTTGACTGTCCAAAAACGGGATTTGTTCACAGTTGGGCAGTCGAAGCTTTCTTACGTTTTATTGTTTAATAATGTGTGTTTTTAAATAAATAAATAAAAGCTCGTATTTCGAAGGCAATTAATTTATGACTTATTTTAAGAATTTGGGGCTGTAGGTACGTTTCACAAAAGTATGATTTATTTCGTTTTTTTTCTTTATATAAGCACCTAAGTATTGACGCTGGTTGGGAAAGGGTTATATTTGTAATTTATCAATGACTAGAAAAAGATATTTAAGAAGCGCGCAATATTTTTATTTAAAGTTCTTTGAGGGGAAATGTTGCATCGCGAAATGGCTCATTTGCCCCGAAGGTTGGCGCAAATGTAAATGTTGTTAAAAGTCACCTTGTTGTCTAAAGCTCAATTTTTTTATCCTAAGTACCTGCTAGATATTTGAAAATTAAATTTATTATGATTAATTGTGTTTTTCTTGGCGTACCCTGTAGAATTATGGCGTCATTTGTAACGTGCGGCATTTTCACCTAGAAAAGTATCCGAGTAATTTATTATTTTAACTGCTTCACATGAAATGTGGCGTTAACCTAATTTGCATAAAGACAACAAGCTACATCTTTACAAAGAGGATAGTTGCTGCGATCGTAAAAGCATAATATAATTTGCAGTAACGCAGATGTTATGGTTATATTGGCCCGTCCATAACATTATTTTATTAAATTAATAACAATTGCTTTGTTTAAAACGACTGTATTTATTGCTTACCTGATGAGGGGAGCTTCACTTCTGAAACATATAGATATTTACATAACAAATACAGTGGTTTTAAATGAAGTAGTTATTATAATTTCTTCAAATGATTGATAACTTTGTGGCGTCATTATTGATTATATAATTAAAAATACACTTTGTATACATCACTTTAATTAAAATATATAAATATTTCTACATGTTTCGATAGCAATGCTATCATCCTCAGGAATAAATTAATACTAAAAAATAATTTCAAGTATAGAAAAATGATATAAGAATATACAAAATATGAGCATAAACAAAAATGAATAAAAGTAGGTAAGTAATAGTTAAAAAATAATACAACGTGTATTTTTAATTATATAAAGTAGTTATTAATTTAAAAAATATCATTCGACTCACTGCTTTTACATCTTTCGAAGAAATATTATTTTATTACGCTGCGGCATGGCAGCCATTTTTGTCGAAGTATTTAGATAATTTCTGTGCTTTTTTTCACAAAATAAAGTAATGTTTAAGCAAACAATATATTCTTCTAAATGCCAAGTCATGAAAATATGTTAAAATGTTTAAAACAACTGCGTGAAAAAAAAATTAACTTCTATTATAATGTTTATTTCTAAATACAGGAGAATTATGATAAATACTCATTGTTACAACATCAACGATGTCTAAATGCTGAATTTTTTATGTGATACCACACAAGAGTCCCAACTGCTCCAAACCGTCTGGAGCCACTGAGACTATGGCATCACCAATTGGGGTATGTTGTGAGGCTGAAGGTATTAAATAGATGAACGGGATGGTTAGGAGGCAGGTGGGGAAGTACCTGGCTATTCAAATATAGTCATCAAACACGGCTGAAGCCATTTCGAGCAACGTTTCTATTCTGAATGTTGGTCTTTCATCAGGGCGATACTGAAAGTATCTACCACTCTGGAACGTACTGCAAATATACTACATATTGTCTAAAATGAATACCGGTCAGTGGCTGAGTTGGCATCTCATCTGGGTCCCTCTCAGGTGTCGTGATTTCAATTCCTCGGCTGGCTAAGTTCCCCATCACGACACAATCAACATCTTCCGCTTACTATGATGGCAGAGTCGGAGATTTTCAAATAAGGTCAGGTTATTTGTCACCCGGGAATATTTTAATTCTTAAAATAAAAATTATTTAGAAATAACACAATTTAATAACTAAAAATTTACTTGCTCACGCCGTGATTTGAACCCGCGACCTGCGGATTCGTAGCCAAGAATCGTAACCACTCAACCACGCAGACCGTCAGTTCGCCAGATTATTAAAAAAGCCAATAAAACATTCCACAAAAGACATTAAATACATACATTATTCATTCCCACCGCTTGAAATACACTGTTTCCGCATTTCTGGGTGCATTTCCCAAGTTGTCTGTGCACAGTTCCACAGTGCGAAAAGCATTTTTCTTTCTGATAGTGTGTTTCATAATGAAAATAAATAAAATATATTTTTAAATCTATCTTACAGATTATTTTCAGATCAAGGAATTTATATAAAGTCATGAGAAACCAACACCGTATTGAACTGAAAACATACCTAACCTGGACCCCATCGATAACCTGTTGCCTAAAATGGCTATTCAAATAAATATACCGAAACCTTCGTCAAAGGAAAACCCCAGAGAATAATTTAAAAGGTGTTGTTGAAATTTTACAGAAAATTACATTAAAAAATTGGCGAAATCCGTGCCTACACGTATTTTGAAGCAGTTATTAAAAATAAAGGAGGATCATCAAAGTACTAATGTATACATATTTATTTTTGATACATTTTGATGTTACGCTTTTAAAATACGGTATGTAATTTTTCTAATGAATAAACCGTAAGTGGAAAACATATTTGATAATTGTTAATTTTTCCCAAGGATTTTTTTTTAAATCCTTGCGAATGTTCAATATTTGTTATGGATTATTTTTGAATGATGTTTCTTTGTAATATTTGATATTTTATGGCGTGAAAAGATATCTATATGTCACAAAGACGTCCGATATATTATTACAAATTATTTGCTATTTACAGTTATCGAGGAAACAAATCACTTTGTGGCTTGACATTATTTTATTTTTATATTAACGGACCATTGTCCAATTGCACAAAAGACACAACACGAAAAGAGATAAAGAGGAATTACAGAAAAAGAACAGCACATGCGTTATACGTGAATGAAGCAATGACAAGAATAAGACATAAATATACATTTGAGAGAACACTCGAGTCAAAGCCTGATCAAGGTTTTGGATTCCGTGATATTTGATATTCTTCGAAGTTAATTTTTGTAAAGCCTGACAAAAATCATTTAGACTAGTACCAAAAATTTCAAGGCACTGGCTTGAGTTAACTTAACTTATGAAAAGATTTCTTTTTTACATTTTGAAAACGGCATTGAACGCTGAAACAGCTGTAACAATAATAAAAAAAAACTTTAAATGAGGAGTTCTAAAAGAATTAAACAAAACAACAATTAATAATTTTGAAAAGTTGTTTTATTTTAACATTTTTTACATTAAACAAAGAGATTGAGAAATGGATTTTTTTAAAAGAAAGTGAACCATTGCCGGGTTACGAATAACCTGGCAATATCAAAATTACTTTCATGACATGTGGAGCGGTTACTAGCGTAATGATGGAGGTCTTAGCTAGCAGAGGAGAAACAGCGGGATGGTTTGTTAGTTAGTGTCGAAAAACACATTTAATATTTATTTTCATTACAATTGAAGACTTCTATATCCAACCTCGGCCGCAAGACCCCCAGCACCGACCCCCTCTATCTCCGCCCAAATTCCATCTTATGCCCTCCATTACCTTAGTGAGCGGTATTAAATATAAGGTTGCTATCGACATGCGCCGTTAGCACATAAAACACAGTTTACAATTCTTTGAAATATATTCAATAAAACCCCTACAGTAGTAATCGGCAGCCCGTTCACTGGGTAGAGAAGATTATCTCCACATTTATGCAATTCTAACCACAGTTGACACAGGAAGAGTTAGAAATGTTCCCTGACACTACCCAAAAATTTTAGGATATATTACAATTGAAGACGTCAACGTGTGATTTTTTTGTATGTAGGTATAATGTATTACGCAATATGCCGTAATCATGAATTACCTTACGCACGTATGTAACAATGTTTTATTTAATTAAATAATATCAACATTACAAACAGAAAACACATGTATTGTGACTTATGATGCATTGAAGACGAACTTCATGGAATCTGATTTGCTGACGTCACACATCTGGGTTCAAGTTTAATTTCGAGTCACAGTTTACTTTATCTACTACAATAATTTGTTATGTCACTACATACTTCTGCCATTGACAGTATGTTTGTAGTTGACAGTTGTAGTTGTGAATGACGTCACAGATTGCGATTGATATCTCGGCTCCCACTTGTGGACTGTGTACAGTATTTGTCAACTCAGGAGTTGCTAATCGAGACCAATCAAATGACAATTATCTTCAATTGAGGCATTCCTGATGCACTATAAATGTTATAATAATTGAGTCATTCCTTCATAGACGAAACTTCTGGAATTTTTATTACGTACTAGCTGATATGTACCCTGCTTTGCTCGGGATTATTTATTTATTTTGGAATAAAGTTATGAAGTGTTGAATTTTTGGTTGTCGTTTTTGTGCCATAATTGATTTGACAGCGACAGTAATGCCTTGTGACGACTATTATTATCTCTAAACAAATTAACATATCTTCCGGTGATTGCTGTGGTTAATTGAATAAATGAGCGTACAAGTTCCTTGCCAAATTCATGGAAAATAAATATATTTATCAAAATTATAAATTAGTATGCATAGCATTTCAGCCTCTGTGGACTGCACGCCACTGGTACGTACATTACAACATACGAATCGTTCGACCTCGCCGACAACTGTTATTTTAGTTAACTGGATTAGTTTGAGATAGTTGATGTTAGCTTTAACCCTTTAGTTCTAGTCGTTCCGTAGCAGGAACTGATTGCTGGTTCTCATAATACCCGTTCTATCTCCCTTTCTCTTAATGTCAGACATGTGTTTTAGAAAGAGATAACTCCAGAAATTTATATCATATTCTGATAGTAATTCGAAATTGAAGGGTTTCATTATGTCGGCCGACTGCTTATTAACATAGGATCGTCGGTCAGCCGTTGTACAACATGGTAAAGCTAGTTCAAACAATATCGATGGAATCTATAATACTAGTACCACTCAAGTCTTCAAAAGGAGCCGAAGAAATTAGTGCGGATCGATTGGATGTTACCAGGAGTACAGAAGCGGGTCAGATAGCTGGCACGTATATTTAGAGATTACGGACGAGATTACGACGATATTGAAGCTGTAGGAATGTTAATCCTCCGTGCAAACATGCCCTCCCGTCGTTTCTATAGATTAGGAAGTACATTATTCCGTTCTGCTTGAATATGTATATTGCATTTCTCGGGTATGCTCTAAATCAGTGATGCACAACCTTTATAGCCGGACGGCTAAATTATCACTTGTAAATTTGCTCGCGGGCCGCAGGGGGTAGGGTATCTACAGCTTGTCTTGGTTAATTTTGTAGTCAGGTGGGGTCGCTAGTATTGATTTTTTTAATATATGATATTTTTTCTCTCTCAAGGTTAAACATGACAATGCTGTCGAATTTTATCACTCATATGTTCATAGTACCAAATGCTAAAGATATACAGGGTCTGTCGCAAAATTATCGAGAAAAAAAAATGTTCAAACAATTTATAGCCAATAAACGTACAGACACTTAATATTCTTCAAAATATGCCCCTTGAGCGTCAATACACCATTTTGTAGCGTTTCTTCCAGTCTTGGAAGGCACCCTGGAATGCAGAAGATGGAACCCCCTTAAGGCACTGCGTCGAAGCGGTTTTAACCCCATCCAAGGTCTCCAAATGGCGTCCCTTTAGGCTTCGCTTGATGCGGGGGGGCAACAAGAAGTCCGGTGGTGCTAAGTTGGGACTGTACGGCGGTTGCGGCAGTGTCGCCATGCCTTGCTTAGCGAGGAACTCCTGGACGACGAGAGCCGAGTGTGAGGGGACATTGTCGTGATGCAAAATCCAGGTGTTGGTCTCCTTTCGAACGTGGCGAGTCCTTTCGCGCAACCGTTTCTTTATCATGTTGCACTTCCCCGCTATTAAGCGGATACTGAGACGACGATCAGACTGTAACACTTCCCTCATTTTTGTGACGTTGTCATCAGTTTTCGAAGTTGACGTTCATTCAACGCGCACATCGTCTTCAATTGATTCTCTGTCGTTTTGGAATTGTTTGTGCCCCTCATAAACTCTTGCCTGTGACATGGCTTTATCTCCGAAGGATTCCCGAATCATGGCCAGGGTGTCGATACCGTTTTTTTTGTCCGAACGCAGAATTTGATGGCTGACCGCTGCTCCAGCAAATGTTGCATCTTGATTTCCTACGCAACGACAAAACACACTTTGCGAGGATCACTGTGCTAACTCTACCGTTAGGACTTAGCAGCAGCGCGTTTGGTAGCTGCGACTTCCCCCTACCATCCCCACCAATCGGCGCATCCCGCTACCCCTTCTAGCGCAGTCAGGAATTTTTTTCTCGGTACTTTTCCGACAGACCCTGTATTTAAGGAAGTTTCTATTATAAAAATGTGTAAGGAGAATAATCTTTAAAAAAATCAGTAATATTACAAACTCATGAGAAATGGAAATCATTTCTAAACACCTAATTAAAAAACAAATCTCAAATGCAAAAACCATTGTAATTATTAAGCCATAAAAAATTTAAATGACCTCCCCATTGAAATGCACTGTACCAATTGACCAATCAGAACAAATAAATAAAATTAAAATCTTCTTTAAAAAAAACTTAAATACGTAAAGATTTAATACAAAACATTTTATAAATAGGCTTAAATTAAATATTATGTGCATACCAAATTAAGAATCGTTGCTCCCTTATCAGACAGAAGAACTCCTCTTTTCTGATAAGGTATACACGACCAAGAATACCCTTTATATGACAATATTGAAGAGACAGTCAATTAAAACCGTTACATATTTGCACCCGGAAATACGAACGATTACTAAAAATAATTTAATTGAAAGTATCATAATCTACTTCTTTTACTTATATGTTTTCCGAAACAATATAATATGGTCGGGTACCCATTGAATTTATTAGCCACAGTCCGGACGAAGAAAGCGGCGGATTCGAAAATTTTGCTAGGCCTATGTTCAAACTAATAAATACTGCCAGTTTTTACAAATATACCGTATACTTTTTGACATTTTATTAAGCCAAATGGGCTGTACGAAATAGGCTCGTAGGCCACCGGTTGTGCATCACTGCTTTAAGTATTATCAAGCTACGGAGAACCAACTACGACTGCACTACAATAACGCTAACGGAATATTAATTGGGCTCCCTTGCTATTACAGCGCTTCGACGATGTCTTCTGAAAATCGCAACAACGGTTTTGTCTAGTATCTATACTTTTTGATTAGGTCGAATTAACAATAATTTCATCACAACCTTACCAGAAAAGTTACTGTAACTTTTTATTATGTATAATATTTATTTTTTATTTGTTTTTCTTATATTATTATTACATGCAGCACATGAACACTAGAATGAAGAAAAAAACTTATCTTCCTTACGTTTATTGTATGAATTAATGACTACGAAAGGCTGGCAATAATATTTTTTTATTACCTTCATGAGTTCTCACCTTTTGCACGTTTCTGTGATTATAACGTGTCACCATACTAATTTGTTCGTTCTGCTGAATCAATATAACATTATCCTTCTGGACATTGAAAAATGTCAACTGCAGAATGAAATTAATTTATGATAATTACTATTATCGACAACTACTGGCGCGTCTTTGTGACTTTGACACGTTTTAACCGTCATTTCTAATAAGTTCGACTTTTTAAATATTGTCTCGAGCCTGTCGAACTGCTGGGACACTACAAATGTTTGATTATGTAGTTGTTTAATGTTTTTATGTCATAATACACAATAGTAATAAATATGTTTAAAAAAAAATCACGACAGAATTCAGAAGTAAAGTTAAAACTCATCTTTTCAGACGATCATGTCCATAAATTGAAGAAATACACACGTAAATTGTGCAGCTAAGCTAGCCGGTTAGTGCTAACCTAAAGTCACTTACAGAATAAGTTTTTAAAAAATCACGCATCGATGCGCAAATGCGTCCACAGCCCACATTGCAAATAACTAAATATGTAAAAAATATTTTTAATATCTATTCAAAACTTCTTACGCTTTTTAAGGTCATTTTATGAATATTCTCCAGTTTTAAAAATTATAAATATTTCAAATAAATACCAACTCTTCTTGTGCCACCACTCTTCTAATAAATGTAATATCAATAGAAAAGGAGGATAAAATAGCAACTGTAAAAATCTTAAATTTTCTAATAAAACTGTGTTCATCTGAAGCGACTTGCCAGGTAAGTATGTTTTTCTGTATCTGTTTGTACATAATTAGATAAAGAATAGAAAGTAATATTTGTACAGCGCCCTTGAGGTGATTTTTCACAAAAATGGCGCTATACAAATCATCCAATTATTATTATTTATAAAATTCGCAATTGCCCGAAACCATCATACCTGATCCCTAGACATCTGAGATGTGTTTTTTGCTTTGTGATCTCAGTTTGACAAATTGCTCGTCCTAGAATGTTGACATCCTAACAAAGCGTGCCATTTACACTAGTGCTTTACAAATAGCAGTGGCGGAGGGACTACTAGGGTAGACTGGGCAGTCACTAGAGGCTCAGAAGGGGTCCGCCCCGAAATATTTAAATGCACAAAAAATTACAATAACATTCATCGAGGTACACAAATGGAGTAAACGTCAGCGTTCGAAATATGGGCAACAACATGCGGCCAATTGGCATCACAGAAATAACACGGACTTCTATCGATTACAAGCGCTCGCCAGTATGAATCTTCAATGATAACTGCATAATGCCTACATGTCGTTCTGGAAAAGATAGAATAAGCAATACTGTAACCTTTCATTAGTTTTATCATGATCAATATTCGTGTAAATTAATTAAAAACTCAAGTTGACATGCCGATAACGCTAATGCTCCAGGCCACAGCGCCGCGGCCACTCATGCTCCGACTCCGTTCGTTGAGTTCGTTCGCGGTCGGAGGGATTCGAGCGACATCGACACCATCTTTCTTACTTCACGCATGGGAACAATATTTTACATTGATTTTCTAAGTACCTCAATGACAAAATGTGAATTATGCGTGAAACTTTCCCCAGCAGAATATTCGAGTGTTCTCTCCTTCCAGTCCGTTTAAAATTCACATAAATCTTAGATAAAAATCTTATTTCAAACAGTTGCAAGCGACATCATATTTTTTTTAACAGAAATACATTAAATTCGTATCCCGTCTATTTCCCTCTAAATTTCGCCTTAAAATCCTACTTCAAACCACATGTTTGTACATTGTATAATGATATTTATCAACCAGTGTTGACTAACCTTTATCCATGACAGTTTGATTAAAAGAAACGACGTGTAATAGGGACCCCTTTCAAATGTCAAAAAATCAAATTGACGCTGATCGTCGATTGATCGATAGTCATCAAATGTCATGCGATGTGATTGCGTTGTTCCAAAGTTTTTTTGAATATAAATGCTTTATCTACTTGTGAGAAAGCATAATTTATATTCCAAAAATTTTTTTTTTTAAGAAATGCAAATTTTGAGTTACCAATATACTTTTTATTTTTATTTTATTTTAATTTATTTTTTAATTTTTAATGCCATTTTACTTAGAAAATAAAGATTCATCAATTTTCTAGGCCAATTAAGTTCCATTAAATGAATCGTAGTGCCTACATAATATTAAAAAAATTATATATAAAAATGAACACTAGATTTAACATGTTTATTTAAGATTGTTAATTCAATGTTTTATACCCCTGAATTGCTATATTTGGTTGATTTTCATATGCCTGGTAGGACAAGACAGTACCTACCATTTTATTGTGACAATTCAACTTCAGCATCGCTTTATTATTCCCCTATGTAACGGATTCAACATCTGGGGAACAAATACTTTGATGTTATTGACATATTTGGCACATCAATGTTTCAGTATAAAGATGCATTAGTACAGTTTTTTTATCGAGTAGAGGTAGGTTATTTGAAACTATTTAACTCTGGATAAAAGCATCAAATTGATTTGTTTCTTTTTATGTTATCTATTATAATACATATGTACATTTGCAAAGTTATTTGTAAATGTCCATGTAAAAGCCAGTAATGGGCGTAAATAAATAAATGAATATATAAATATAAACACATTTGCTGTCGAGAAGACAGATTCCTGAAATACAGAAAACATCGAAGTCATTCTCTATAACAGCTCTAAAAAAACCTTTGTATTTGTATATTTTGATAATAATATTACTCGTATGGTTAAAGAATTAAATAAATAAAATATTCGAATAATGCAAGTTTCTATTATAAAAATGTATAAATGTATAAAAAATTAAGAATATTACAAGCTTATGAGAAATGGAAATCAATTCATAACACCTAATTTTAAAATAACCCAAATGCAAAACATTATATTTATCAAGCCATAAAAACTACAATAACCTCCCCATTGAAATGCGCTCTATTAATGACCAATCAGAACAAATAAATAAAATTATACTCTTAAAAAAAAAACTTTCCTAAGTAAATATTTCATTAAAAAAACATTTTATAAATAGAAGCAAATTCAGACACAAGAACTCCTCTTTTAGAACGACCTTTTTGTAAATTACTTATAATACAACTTATAAGAAATAAAAAAAAGTATTCTGACAATATAATGGTATACATCCTGAAATTATTTGTAAAACTCCTTCTATAATCACTATATGGGGAAGATTATGCTTGTGTAATTATGGTGGACTTAGCTGGCAGAGGAATTGAACCCATGACGAAGCCTGAATGGAAACCCGACGTATTTGTCATTTCAGCCACTGACCGGTCAAAAATGTACTTTCGCGGGCCATTATTTGAAGTATTCGAACGTTTTAACGACCGAATAAAGATTTTTTAATGGTGTTTTTGATTTGTATTCCCACGCGACTCGGAAGCCAGGTTTACGAGTTCGCTCGGGGGCCGCAATTTTGTTGCAAAGTCACTGACTACCGGCGCGGCTATATCAATGGCTTATAGTTAAAATGTTGCATCTACCAAGCAAACATTGTAGTTGTGATAAAATAAAAACTGATTTCTTGTTAGATAGCAATATGATGTTATTTAATAAAAATAATGCCCCAAGTACCGAGAACACTTCTTTAAATTAAACATTAAAAAATATTTTTCGGTTGACATTTTGTAGTTACAACACTTTAACTCTAAGCTATCCATATTACTTCCTCTTATTCAAACTGCATCTCGTTAGATGCAAATACTGTAGCCGCCGGGAAGTTGCAAGGAAATGTTTTATATATTGTGCACTAGACAAGACTACGTTATATTAGTTCCGTCCGTTTTCTACCGTATTACTCGTATGTTTAAAACATGAACGTAACAAACAGCTTTTTTGCATATTTATGAACTTAGCGGTATGGCAAAATAGTAATATTTTACGTTCCTGTAAGATATTAAAATATGTAAATAGTCAAGTAGGATTCGTAGGTACGTATTTGTAAATTGAAAATTTTACAAGTATTTGTGTACAGGATGGCCAAAATAACACTTCTCTCCTTTCGTTTCTAATAATTTGTACCTAAATTTCGTTTAGGTACAAGTAAAATTGTTTTTACATTTATCTTTACATATTGTTGAAATTATTTTCTTCTTCTCATAATATGTATCTGTGTGAATATCCCTATTTAACTAACTAACTAACCATCACGCCGTTTCCCCGCGGGGGTAGACAGAGAGGACAGACCGCCAAACAACTCGATCTTGGCATACACTTCTTGCTTCATTCACATTTATACATCGTCTCATCTTCTATGATATCGTTAAATATGAGGAAAATCTCAATTAGAGAAGTATTAATTAAGCTTGAGGAATTATAGGGATTATATAAATTAAAAAAAAAAACAAAAAGATTTTTAGTACTTTACTGTTAGTATCATCTAAAGTTTACATACATAAGATTCTAAACAATTTGTTGTTAATTATATATAATACATTAAAATTAAGATTTTCCCTCTGCTTCTTATGATATCTCCAAGATTCACCGCGGAATATTCACCGCTGAAGATTCATCTCGGAATATTCACCGCTGAACATACTCCGCAGAATATTCACCGCAGAAGATTCACCGCGGAACATTAACCGAAGGGAAAATTATTTGCCATTATTTGAAAGCCTTTTTTTTTACTTGAACTAAGTTGGTATAAATAATAGCGAAGTATTGAAAGGAAATAATTAAAATCTTATTTTATAAGAAAACTGTATTTCAATCTCTAAGAATTATGTCACATGAGGTCTAAACTTCTTTTCAAAATAATGAAAAATAACCTACACATGATTTTTTCACTCTGCAAAAAGTTAAAATGCTTCGTATCTACTCAAAAATCAATTTCAACAAGTGCCCTTTTGCTTCTGGGCGATTAAATAACAGTTCCGTAGTTTGATGAAATTATGTATTGCAAATAGCCTGGTGATATATTCTCTTATATAATTCATGAAAAAATGCATATTTTAAACTTTTATACTTTATACTTAAACTTTTACATCTCATATGTTATTCATTCATACTCTACACTAAATTTAAAAAAATGCATATCATACTTCAATCTTTCATTTCATTTTATTTTATTTATTGTGCTTGAACTTTCCGCGCGGTGAATTTCCTGCGGTGAATTTAGTGCCATGAATTTTCCCCGCGGAGAATTTGTGTGCCATGAACTTTCCCTGCCGCGAATCTTCCCCCTGAATTTGGTGTCATGAACTTTCCCAGCATTGAATTTGTGTGCCACGAACATTCCCCGCTGTGAATCTTCCGGATTGAATTGGTGTGCCGTGAACTTTCCTCAGTGTGAATATTCTACGGTGAATTTAGTGCCATGAACTTTCCCCGCCGAGAATTTGTGTGCCATGAACCCGCCGTGAATCTTCCGCGCTGAATTTGTGTGCCGTGAACTTTAACCGCGGTGAAACTTCCGTGTTGAATTAGTGGTCATGAACTTTCCCCGCGGTGGATTTGTGTACCATGAACTTTACCCGCGTTGAATCTTCCTGACTAAATTTGTGTGCCGTGAACCTTCCACGCTGTGAATTTGTGTGCCATGAACTTTCGCCGCGGTGAATCTTCCGCGGTGAAGTTTATCCGCGGTGAAACATCCGCGCTGAATTAGTGTGCCATGAGCTTTCTCCTCAGTGAATTTGGTGCCATGAACTTAAACCGCGGTAAGCTTCCGCGCTGAATTTGTGTGCATGAACTATCCCAGCCGTAAATTTGATGCCATGAGCTTTAACCGCGGTGAAACTTCCGCGCTGAATTTGTGTGCCATGAACTTTCCCCGACGTAAATTTTGTGCCATGAGCTTTAACCGCGGTTAAACTTCCGTGCTGAATTTGTGAACCATGAACTTTCCCCGCGGTGAATTTATATGCCATGAATTTTCCTAGCAGTGAATCTTCCTCCGTGAATTTGGTGCCATAATCTTTAACCGCGGCGAATTTGGTTGCATGAACTTTCCCCGCGGTGGAATTGTGTGCCATGATCTTTACCCTCGGTGAATCTTCCGCGGTGAATTTGTGTGCCATGAATTTCCCCCTGATTAGTTTCTGTGTCCATGAACTTTCCGCACCGTGAATCTTCCGCGGTGAATTCGTGGGCCACGAACTTTCCCCGCGGTGAAACTTCCGTGCGGAATTTGTGTGCCATGAATTTCCCCGTGATGAATTTTTCAAGCTGAATTTCTATGTCATGAACTTTCTGCGCCATGAATCTACCGCGGTGAATTTGATTGCCATGAAATTTCCCCGCGGTGACGCTTCCGCGCTGACTTTGTGTGCCATGAACTTTCCCCGCGGTAAATTTGGTACAATGAGCTTTAACCGCGGTGAATTTTCCGTGCCGAATTTGTGTTGCATGAAATTTCCCCGCGGTGAATTTGTATGCCATGAATTTTCCCAGCAGTGAGTCTTCCTCGGTGAATTTGGTTCCATGAACTTTTTGTCTTGAACTTTCCCCGCGGTGGATTTGTATGCCATGAACTTTACCCGCGGTGAATCTTCTGCGCTGAATTTATGTGCAATGAACTTTCCGCGTGGTGAATTTGATGCCATGAACTTTCCCCCCGTGAATTTGGTGCCATAATCTTTAGCCGCGGTGAATTTGGTTGCATGAACTTTCCCCGCGGTGGAATTGTGTGCCATGAACTTTACCCTCGGTGAATCTTCCGCGGTGAATTTGTGTGCCATGAATTTCCCCCTGATGAATTTCCCCCTGATGAGTTTCTGTGTCATGAACTTTCCGCGCCGTGAATCTTCCGCGGTGAATTCGTGGGCCACGAACTTTCCCCGCGGTGAAACTTCCGTGCGGAATTTGTGTGCCATGAATTTTCCCAGCAGTGAATTTTGTGTCATGAACTTTCGCCGCCGTGGATTTGTGTGCCATGAATTTCCCCGTGATGAATTTTTCAAGCTGAATTTCTATGTCATGAACTTTCTGCGCCATGAATATACCGCGGTGAATTTGATTGCCATGAAATTTCCCCGCGGTGACGCTTCCGCGCTGAATTTGTGTGCCATGAACTTTCCCCGCGGTAAATTTGGTACAATGAGCTTTAACCGCGGTGAAACTTCCGTGCCGAATTTGTGTTGCATGAAATTTCCCCGCGGTGAATTTGTATGCCATGAATTTTCCCAGCAGTGAGTTTTCCTCGGTGAATTTGGTTCCATGAACTTTTTGTCATGAACTTTCCCCGCGGTGGATTTGTATGCCATGAACTTTACCCGCGGTGAATCTTCTGCGCTGAATTTATGTGCAATGAACTTTCCGCGTGGTGAATTTGATGCCATGAACTTTCCCCCCGGTGAAATTGGTGCCATGAACTTTAACCGCGGTGAAACTTCCGCGTTGAATTTGAGTGCCATGAACTTTCCACGCGGTGAATTTGGTGCCATAAACTTTAACCGCGGTGACACTTCCGCACTGATTTTGTGTGCCAATGACTTTCCCCGCGGTGAATTTGGTGCCATGAAGTTTCCCCGCGGTGAAATTGGTACCATGAACTTTAACCGCGGTGAAACTTTCGCGCTGAATTTGTATGCTATGAACTTTCCACGCGGTGAATTTTGTGCCATAAACTTTAACCACGGTGATACTTCCGCGCTGAATTTGTGTGCCATGGACTTTCTCCGCGGTGAATTTTGTGCTATGAACTTTAACCGCAGTGAAACTTCTGAGCTGAGTTTGTGTGCCATGAACTTTCCTTGTGGTGAATCTTCCGCGCTTAATTTGTGTGCCATGAATTTTCTCCGTGGTGTATTTTCCGCGGTGAATTTGTGTATCGTGAACTTTCCTCGTGGTGAATCTTCCTGGAACCCTATTTTATATATATGTATACATTTTTTGTGGTTGTTTAATCGACTTTTGTTTTTGGTGGAAACATATTTTTATTCCACGATAGTCCCACAGCCCAAAAGTCTGGCGAGGAATGTCAGAAGATGGTGGTCGATGTCACCGCTTTCTGAGATACGTGCGGTTGAGTCGTAAAACATTACAACTTTTCATCAATTTTTGCAGCCCGCAGTTATTATAATGGTTCGCAATTTCTAGACAACCCTATACGTATATACTTATAATACAAATACCGTTTTATCCCCGTCTCTCCCGATACATGGACTTCCTATCACATTTAACACTACCCCGCGAACTCGATTCCCCAGATTATGTTGCAAACAAACCACCAGGCCGCAGACACTTTGGAACCCAAAACCCCAATTTTGGAATTTTGTTGATGTTTACTTCCCCCTAATCCTTTTACTATCTTCGTAAAACTTATCCTGAATACTTAGGCGCATTATTTTAAATGTAAAGACTTACGGGTTGATGGGTTAAACCTAAGTTACGTCGACTAAAACTAAAGTTAACTATTACTAACTTCTGGCTCAGTGTTTCCCCTTTTCTAAAAGATCTGTATGAAGTTTGATTTAAAATGTACATACGAGTATATCCCTATTTTACAATGACATACAATGCAAAATCCCCTGCAACGCGTTTTCCGTACTTATTTACGCTTTACTCCCAAAACAAATCGCTTGCGATGTTTGCAAAGTCCCTGGTCATACGTCATACCGTCATGGAGTAGTAAAGTTCTGCCGTGTACGCATTTGACTTTACGTCGAGTGTTTACGGGCTTATTTCCCGTGAAGTGTACAAATTTATTTATTATTTGGGCACAGCCTTCCCAGTGCGTAGTGATGTTGGTTTATTCTGATAGAGCTTTCTAAAATTGCTCTACACCTGTCGTAACGTTAGTAACATATATGAATAAATAAATACATATCCATGGCGTGTCGTTGCTTTTCCACTTTCCAAAGCAAAGGGGGATGGTTTGATATTTTGACATACAACTTATTAAAGATGTATTATGTTATTTAAATATTCAAGAGGTCACATAAAATTCCTTTTAGGAACTAGGCCCCTGGAGCGCAATTCTGGTTCTTTTTAAGGGAGATTCCTTATCCCTTTCCTTAAGCTTAAAGACGTCTTGCCTAACTGCAGAACTCCGGAGAGACGCAGTATAAAAATCCTAAAGACATTGTTAAGAGATTATTTTAAAACACAAATTGATGAAATATTTTCAAGTGAAGCAAGGTTTTTAACCAAAACTTTTTAAAACAATTATATTACATTATATCATAATGCATTTTAATCCTTTTTTTTATTTTTACGCATTCTAACGAAGAATTAAATTTTGTGAAAAGGTAAAAAGGTTAATTAACTTACCCCACTAGATAGTAATGACCTGTTTATTCTGTCACTACTTCTAAAAGTGACATTTGCATTTTTATTTCCATTTATAATTATTGTAAAGTTTAATAGCTAATAATGTTTAATGTTGATAATAACGTATTTGGTAACATGGTAAATCACTTAATATTAAGTTTTTCTCTTACTAAAACTACACAAATATTGATATTTTGAATGATTGTCATTCGAGAGAACCGGAACCGCAGTTAAGCAAGAAGTTTTTAAGCCTATGGAAAAGTATAAGGAAAATTCCTTATCCTTTTCCTTAGGTTAAAAAACTTCTTGATTAGTTACTGCGAAATTCCCGAGAGAGATATTAAAAAATCGATAGGATATTATTTGAACAAACAAATTGATGAAATATCTTCAAGGGACACAAGATATTGAATCAAAACTTTTATAAACAATTATATTATAATTATAACGCAATTTAATCAATTTTAATTTTATTTTTCAATATCATAAATACGCCTTTTAACAAAGAATTACGTTTTGTAAAAAGGTACATACCTCACTAGATAGTAATGACCTTTTTATACTGTCACTACTTCTAAAAGTGACATTTGCCGCCGTGGTATATCTATGCCGCCGCTTGCCGCATTTTTATTTCCATTTATAATTATTGTAAAGTTTAATAGCTAATAATGTTTAATGTTGATAATAACGTATTTGGTAACATGGTAAATCACTTAATATTAAGTTTTTCTCTTACTAAAACTACACAAATATTGATATTTTGAATGATTGTCATTCGAGAGAACCGGAACCGCAGTTAAGCAAGAAGTTTTTAAGCCTACGGAAAAGTATAAGGAAAATTCCTTATCCTTTTCCTTAGGTTAAAAAACTTCTTGATTAGTTACTGCGAAATTCCCGAGAGAGATATTAAAAAATCGGTAGGATATTATTTGAACAAACAAATTGATGAAATATCTTCAAGAGACACAAGATATTGAATCAAAACTTTTATAAACAATTATATTATAATTATAACGCAATTTAATCAATTTTAATTTTATTTTTCAATATCATAAATACGCCTTTTAACAAAGAATTACGTTTTGTAAAAAGGTACATACCTCACTAGATAGTAATGACCTTTTTATACTGTCACTACTTCTAAAAGTGACATTTGCCGCCGTGGTATATCTATGCCGCCGCTTGCCGCATTTTTATTTCCATTTATAATTATTGTAAAGTTTAATAGCTAATAATGTTTAATGTTGATAATAACGTATTTGGTAACATGGTAAATCACTTAATATTAAGTTTTTCTCTTACTAAAACTACACAAATATTGATATTTTGAATGATTGTCATTCGAGAGAACCGGAACCGCAGTTAAGCAAGAAGTTTTTAAGCCTATGGAAAAGTATAAGGAAAATTCCTTATCCTTTTCCTTAGGTTAAAAAACTTCTTGATTAGTTACTGCGAAATTCCCGAGAGAGATATTAAAAAATCGATAGGATATTATTTGAACAAACAAATTGATGAAATATCTTCAAGAGACACAAGATATTGAATCAAAACTTTTATAAACAATTATATTATAATTATAACGCAATTTAATCAATTTTAATTTTATTTTTCAATATCATAAATACGCCTTTTAACAAAGAATTACGTTTTGTAAAAAGGTACATACCTCACTAGATAGTAATGACCTTTTTATACTGTCACTACTTCTAAAAGTGACATTTGCCGCCGTGGTATATCTATGCCGCCGCTTGCCATTGTGTATTGTTTTCTTTACCGTGCCGAAAATTTCAACATTTATAATATTAACTACGTAATATTATTATTGTGTTATTATATCATATTAATAATAACGTAGTTAGTAACGTACTTAATATAGAATTTTACAAAATATTGATATTTTTAATGAATGTCATTCAAGGATAAGGAATTTTCCTTAAGAAGAAGCAGAATAGGCTTCCACGTACTACACACCGTACATAAATCTATTTTTACCTATTCGTTTCTCCGTATTTACAGGTAGTGAATAAATTATTTATACCAATTCCGGTTTTTATTCACGTGTGATTATTTTTTTTTGCCCCATAGCGTCGCTTCTGACGCACTTTGTACAATAATTTCAGCTGTTAATATTCTGTAATTATGCCAAATAAAAGCCAATAAACAGGTTTATTCTGAAATTGATTTGGCCAGTCAATCTCTCGGTATTCGTTTATAGTTTTCTTTAAAGCGTTTATTCACCGCGCAATAAATAATGGTTATTTGATACTGACAAATGAAACTTTAATATTTTTTCCCGTTATCTCATGCATTTTTTCTCTTGTTCCAGGTAAGACATTATTTCTTCTGTAATATCTTAATTGGGAAGATTTTGACGTTGCTGTTTTCAAAGGTAAGTAACATTTTAAGTATTTGACGAGTACGTTTGTATTGATGTCGAATCTTGACATCAAAATCCCACTTCCTTTTAAGTACACTTGACTGTCGCAAAAGTTGATGTAGCAGATTTTTTTTATTTTTACAGTACACAGGAGGCCCTGGGGAAAATAATTTCCCTCAATTTGTCAAAGATGACATAGATGGGATGGGTCTTTTAGGGGATAGGAAGGAGTAAACCTGGGTCTTGAAAATACCCATGTTGTAGGAGGGAGAAAACAAAGAGGCCGGCAAATCATTCCACAGCCGAGCTGTAGCACACAAGAACGAGTCATAGAAGTAACACGTTCTCATGTGGCAAATGTCAACCGTGTACAAATGTTGGGCGCACGTTTGGTGTGTTTCCCGACTGTGCAGCGGTGCCAAAGGGATCAATGACGCTAGTTACTCAGAGCATCTTCCATTTAAATACCGGTAGAACAAGGACAGCATTTCCACATGACGTCTGTGCTCCAAAGATTGCAATCCGTTTGTTAAGATATGCGAATCTATCAAACGGACCGCCTGTCTCTCCACAAAGTCAAGGGTTTTTTCACATATTTTGGGACTCCCGACCAGAGGTGGTTGCCAAATTATCAGTGGAGTGCACTGATGTATTTATTTTACCTGTCACAAAGGCTAGTGTAGATATGTATTATTGTTGTATGTCAACATTTTGCACGATACATTTTTTTTTAATATTTAAAATAAATCAAATTTAATAATGTTCTGCAAGTATTTTAGTTTGTTATTATTGTAACAACTATTTTGGTGTTCAAAGCTATTTTCAAATTGTGGTTAGGCTACACTGGGACAATTTATTTATGTGATTTTATTAGCCCTACCAATTAATTTTTATTTTTATGGTGTTTGAAATGATTTATAAATTTTTTCGTAAAAGCCGATTTACGTAGAAATCAATTATGATAATTAATAATTCTGAGAGGTTGAAAAATTGAATGAAATCAGTTTTCCCTCCTTATAATGATGGCAGGTTTTTTTTAATTGTTTTATAATGACATGAATGCTATTTAAGACAATGAATAAAAGTATGTTTGTCAAATACCTGAATTATTACCAGGAATTATATTGTTTAGGTTTCATTAAAATACTAAGGAGAGGAGAATAGATAATTTTTTTTAATTTTAATTTTTACGTTATATTTTTATCATTTGATCTTGGGTGTTGTTTTGGATTTTTTTTCTCCGTATTATCAGTTTACTACAGCCAATGGCGTGCAGTCCATAAAAGTTGAAAAGCTGGGCCTACCCTAAGATAACGAAGCATATTAAAAAAATCATTTTATATACAAACGTGGCCAAGAAAGGCCACGACGAGGCAAGTAGATACAATAAAAAACCGGGAGAATTAAGAAGAAGGAAGAAGTGGCCAGAAGACACTAAAATAAAATACTACGAGAGAAGCTGTAGGCAAGAAGAAACAGAAAGCAAAAAGAAGCGAGAAACGAAAAACAACGCTCAAAGAATTCCTATATTCCTACCCATGCTAAATTCCAAAATTGACTTATTAGGTTGGCATGTGTTGGCATGTAGAACGTGTTACATGTCCTAACAAAACAGTCCCCCCTAGTGTACCGGTCGCACCGGGACAGGAGTGCTCCTGGGTTGGATGGTACATTCGTATCGTATCGTAAATAGGTCCGAAACTTGTAGGTTCATTTATTCAGTTGGCCGCAACGATCAGCGAAAGATAAAATAATGACCATTTTAAATTATTTAATACAGAATTCTTATCCAAACTTGAAAAATTGCACTCAACCTACCTTTGGAAATAGAGTGATGCACTCCACTAACTATGCACACTACATGTCATGGCGCTAGAGCTCATCGTTCGAGAGTTGTTGCTTTTTCTTTTCTGTAGTAAAGATTTCTCTTCTTGTGAGTTGTTCGAAGAAGGTGTTGGACTCTCCGTTTTAAGCCACGTCTCCTGCGAATGTTTTTTTTAAACATTACACAAGAAAACCATACACAAAAACATTTGTTTTCATACACATTCCGTCGCCTGCTAAAATGTTTTGTTTTGGTTTAATATGTTTGTTTTTGTGTAGACAGCAAAATGAGTTCTAGAAAATCTTCTAAATATACTACATATTTTTTATAGGTTTGAATAAAATATCATTGTTTCGTTTATTGTTTGAATACAAAAAAGCAATATATATTTCAATTAATGTAAAATTAATTAGAAATATTTTGTGTAAACCACTGTTTAATATAGTCAATGAATGTGTTTATCACAACGTATTCTTTAAAAAGTTCTTAATATGAGGGCTGTAATGCTATTAGAATGCTGTATGCAGACAAAATAAGAGATTCATAACAGTTTAATCAATTATTATTATTACTAATACATAAGCAAACTTCTTATAATAATATTTTATATTTTCGTTCACTACACATAACCTAAAAACCCGTCCAATTGATGCTATGACTGATGACATAGATAGACACGCACCGTGCGGCGGTTGTTGAAAAATTAAACATACCCTTCCACCCCTTCCCTTCTTTTTTTTTTGTATAAATGTTTTATAAAAATAACATTCGCAAGAGACGCGGCTTTAGGCATAACATATCAGTCGACCTGTGCTGATGAACACGTTAGTGTAGGTACTTAACGTTAATATTTTGCTTAGCTTGGACAAGGAATCTCGCTATACCGCTCACCTCTCTCTATTTCTGTACCAGCAGTCATCGATCCGAAATAGTTAAATTCCTTCGCTAAACTTCTTTCTATGTCATTAAGAAATGCCAACTGCTCAATAAAAATCCGCTTCGGAAAAGGACGATCTAAAGGAATAGCGTTTTAGGTTTTGATTAAGGCTCTGCAAAACAGAATTTCTATGTATATATTACAAATATCCCTTAAAAACTGGAGGTTTTATGTAGTTAAAAGAAAAAAAAAATATATATATTTGACGATAATCTCTAATCAGTCAACGGGTTGAAAATGTAATTATATGAAATTCCCTCGATTGAAAAAAATCGTCTCCGAAAATTAAAAAAAAACGGGGTTGTTCTGTTATTTAACATGTTATAGGTTTGAAAAAAATCATAGTGTTTCTTTAAATGCTACTTAAGATATCCGTCTTGAGATTTTTGATCTATCTTAAATATGTCGTGTTTTATTAATATTTTTAGAATTGTCACTTACGCCCATTTATTCTAAACGCTCTTCACATTGGCGCGCTCTTTCTATCTTTCAAATGATCATATCTGCCTTTCAACAGCGGTCAGTCGGGATTCAGAGCCGATGCTAGACAGACTTCTAGCCTAAATCTAAATTCTCGGAGATTAATGCGGGGCCTTCATAGATGTACATTTCATTGAACCTTATTATAATATGACACTTCGAATATCAATATAGCCTAATTTATTCAATGATAGCTGACGTGTACCCGGCCTTGCTCGGGGTTATGAATGGTTACTCCAAAGTTTTGAAGTTGTAAACTGGAAATTATAAAATTGTTCGGTATAAACATATAATTATAACTAACTACACCTACCCCTTTCACAACATCATTAATTCAATATTCTTATCAGCTTTTACACCTCTCGTAAACATACTCAAACTCATCCACTTGCTTCAAGTATTCATAAGTCGTCCGCATTTTTTATTTTGTTATGAAATTAAACTTTAAACATATTGTTTGGAGCTTGGATCATAGAACAAAACAAAATAGCATTGGTGTTTTCGAACTAGTAGCAGTAAGCTCGAAATTTGAATGTTTTGTAAATGTTGTCGATTGTTCCATTTTCGTTCTCACTACGTTTCGTTTCTTTTCAACATAATTTAAAACATTTGCTGTCTCGGTTGACCTCGGCGGTCAAGTTAAAATATACTACATTGTTACTGTTAGAAAAAACAGTTTTTTTTTGTATTAGTGAGAGCCCATTTCAGCGCTGAGAAAATGCGTAATAATGAAAAAAACATACATATTTATTCGAAATTTTTATGTTATATTCAATTATAATCTTTTCATGTTTGATAATAGTTCGTTATACTGAAACAACATGCCTATTGATAGGTACGATGGCGATGCCCGTGTCGAAATTGATTAGGTGTTTACTAAAATTATTTGTTTTACTTTTGTGCGGTTTAGTGAACCTCATGAACCTTCTGGCGTCCAGCTTTGGACATAAGACATGCTTGTAATTTCTTTAAATATTTGGTGAATTATTTATGGTGATCTGATTGAGACCATGATCAATAAATAAATAAATAAGTCTCCCTCAAATGTCTCCAATTTTCTCCTCAGTCGATTCATGGCGGCTCCCATCTAAAGCCGGCAGTTCTCTTTAGATCGTCATCCCATCTCTGCTGTGGGTGACCTCTGTTTTTGTTGCAAGTGTTATTAAGAATAAGAGGAAGGACAGCCTACCTTGTATTATGTACAGTCATCGTAACATAAAACCTAATGCTTCCTTAATAATTATGAGTTGTCAGCTTTTTGTAAAACGCCCTTGTGGTAATGTTAAAAAAAAATGCACTGTAGATAACTAAAGACTAACTGATTGTCCATTTATTACCCAGTCATTACCATTTTATGAATAACTAGCTGAAGTGCCCGGCATTGCCCGGGGTTATGAATGGTTTGGAGTAAAGTTTTGAGGTTGTAATGTGTTACCCCTACCCCTACCCCTACCTGTAACCATACCCCTACCCATACCCCTACCAATACCCTACCCCTAACCCTACCCCCACCCCTAACCATATCCCTACCTCTATCCCTACACCTACCCCTACCCCTACCCCTACCACTACACCTACTCTTACCCCTACCTCTACCCCTTCCACTACACCTACCCTTACCCCTACCCCTACCCCTACTTTTACCTTGTGTTCAATTAAAATTATCATTTATAGTCTAATCAAATGGTGTTCAAAAAGGGCATAAGTAGAAAGTTCTGGTATAATTGTTTTTGGTGGCTTAATTTATGTTTTTTGGGGTGCTGAACACGAATCTGAAGTTGTCCGACAATTTTTTTTTCAGCAAAATTGAGAAATCATCAAGTAACTTCTGAAAATCACTGTTCTTTGTTGCTGTTGTTGTTTTTGGCTTATAACTAGAAAATTAAGCTTTTTATGCAAAAGGTATCTTATAATAAAATAAATACGAGAAGTTTTCCTACAATTTATTCGTTTGTCATTTTTTTAACACCCTGTGGTTTTCGCGCAAAAGGCAAACAGTTGAAAATTAGAATTTTTAGAAAAAAAAAAGTAAGCATCTAAATGTAATTATTATCCTATACTTTAAAAAAACAGATGAAATTCTTTACAATGCGGAATGCGCGTACACAGAATACTTCATCTTCACCACACTTCTGGCTTGACTTTCTTACGATATCCTAAACACCTATATAACTGAGATGCCTTATGAATATTGTGCAATGTATGCAATATTACTTATGCCGAAGTGTGCTGCCATGATTGGACACTTCGAATGCCATACAAAGCCCACACAAAACATAATGAGTTTGTTCAATTTGCCAATATACCGGGAAAGGTTTTTGTGCCGATGCATTACGTCAACGAACCGCGTGAAGGAGTTCCAAGAAAATCTTGCTCTAAAAAACTTTAATATCTTTCAGCGGAGAAACCCGCAAAGGCTGTTGAAGTGGGGCTTTTTACTTGAAATTTTGGTTTTGTAATAAATTATATGTTACGGTGATTGTTTTTCAATATTTTTTTTATTCATCGTGCAAAATGGTTTGTTCTCAAATTTCTAATAATAATAATAACAAAGCATTTATATAGCCCAGTTTTGTGTTATTTCACTTCAAGTGCGCTTTACTCTAAATAAACTTAAACATGATTAAATAACTCCATTCGGTGGTATTCCTACTGTGCTACTTTTACGTTCTATTTATACATTCTTAACATATTACATACATTCTTGCTTATTCTTAATATCACTCCCACATTACTCCTTAGTTGCATATTCATCTAATAAAATTACAAAATATTCTCGTACAGTAAATACACGGCTATACAAAAATAACAATAATACTGCAAAAATAGTAACATTTTAAGACACGAGTCGGGTTATGTTCAGTAATAACTGACTTCACATAAAAAAATTATAAAATGTATATACGGAAGAAACCGAAACCAAACAACTACCAGAGGCTTGAGGAAATACAAATTCTAGTCGTAATCGCACAGATATCTGAGATATAAATCTGCTTCTCTGTCTGTCCTCGATTTTCTTGAAAATTACTCGACCGGTTTCGCTGAAAATACCACGCTGCGTTCTTATTAGTGCCGGGAAGGTTTAGAGAGTAGTTTGAATAAAATCCAATATGGAAAACTGTTGCTATAGCGTTTTAAAATTAGTATGAAAACCATTGAACCCGCCATGTTGTATTTAGGTTAGCCCATAGATGTACCACTCTGGTTAGCCATAGATTGCATATTCAAATGGGGAATGTTTTTGGGTGAAATGTTTTCAAAGTGGAAAACACAAGTAGGCAAGAACTTTATTATTTAGATATATTTTGGAATGAAATAAAATTTTCAAATGAATATTTCTTTGTTTCTTTGTTTAGAGAAACTTAATTAATTATATTCACCCAAACGACAAGCAAGACATCACAACTTCATAACTTTATTCCAAAAAAAAATCCCGTACAAGGCCGGGTACAACATATCAGCTAGTTTTCAATAAATAGTTCCAAATAATTTTGACATCGAATTGAAGTTCAGAAAGTTTTCGGAATGGGTGGAACTTTTGTGGGAAATTCATATTCTGACGAATATTGTGCCATTTTGTATTTGTTGTAATCGCCACTTTTTGGCTGTATCTTTTCTTAAAATATTTGTGTTCTATACATCTCACCGGCACGTGGTTTATGCGAAAGGGTAGGCAGAGAGGATGGATCCGTATGAAATACGTGTACCTAATCGGAATTCACGAGTTGACGAATTATTTCACATTTTGTAAATTATTATTACTACGTTCAATATTTTTAATTCTACAAAAACGTTCTCTTTTTAAAATAGCTTCATTATTCACCACCATGTACGATATTCGCTTTAGTCAATGGAAATCCCCATCTTTCCCTTTTTTATTTATTTTTTATTTACATTAAAAAAAAAAATTACTATTATAAACATATTCTTACATTATTGTGTTCTATATTTATCATTTGTCTATACTTTATTATTATTTTTTCTATATATTCCTGATGAAGAAAGCATCGCTTTCTAAACATGTAGATATGTGTATATTAGTGAAGTGGTGAATACGAAATAATTTTAATTTCATTAATTTGTTTACTGTTTAGTTTTAATACAGTTTTTTTTTGTAACATATTTAACAGTTAGAAATCATGTGTTCTTTGTCCATATTTGTTTGTATGCTTAGGAACCATTAATCCTTCATTAAAATTGAGAAGAGTATTGTAAGTGTTCTCTAGTCTATTTGTATTATATATAGAGTTATTAATGTGCTGATGTATAATTTTGTGCCACAGAATTGATCTTACTGGAAGAATGTTGAGGTAATGCAAATAGCAATTCAAGCCACTGCTTCGTACCCTTGATTGGAAACCGTCTCAGGAAAACATTGGCGCAATTAACGAATCAAATTTTAAGATGGGTCATGTCAGGAGGAGATATATTATTGAACGGGTTTGTTTGAGAAGAGGTGGTGCGGTTTCAAGGGGACAAAGGGGTGAGGTAGGATAGAGTGGGCGGAGATATCTCTATTTCCTTTAAGAGAATTGATACTCTTATCATTTAAGTAGGTGTATCACCAGAGTGGAATGTCCTCTCAGTTTTACCACGGTAGACGGTGCTCCGTGCTCTAGTGTAGTGTTCTACATGAAGTAAGATGAATTATTTAGATTAAATTACGAACTTTCATTATTTCTGTGTTTGAGTGGTTACGATCCTTGGTTACGAACGGCCCGGCATGCGCAAGTAAATTGTGTTATTTCACAAATTATTAATTAAAAATAATATAATAGTATATTTTCGGCACGTTCCAGAGTGTTAGATACTGTCAGTATCGCCCCGGTGAAAGACCACCGTTCAGAATCGAAACGTTGCTTAAAATTGCTTTAGCCTTATTTAGTGACCAGATCTGAATCGCCATGTACTTCCCCGCCTTCCTCTCTCCTATCTCCTTCTCCTCGTCAATATTGCCAGCCTCACAACATACCCAAATTAGGGATGCCATAGTCTCACTGGCTCTAGACGGGTGGGAGCAGCTGGGACTCTTATCACATTAAAAAAAAAAACATTTTTTGTTATTTTCCACTGTTGACCGGTTTCGGATAAACATTTCCTTAATCAGAACAAAGGTAAGTCACGATGAAACTGCTTTTAATTTTATGATATAAATAATTTTCCTTAACAGCAACCAGTTTTTCTAACATTTCAATAGATATGGGTGTTAGACACACATGGGAAAACCCCAGCCAACCCAATCTCAAATCCAAGTCTCTATCAATCTACCAGGTCAGCAGAAGTGTGACGCAGGTCGTGACGTCATCAGCGGCTTCCCCGACTGGAGTGCCGGTAGAATCAGTTATTAGACTCCGAGTAGTTTAGCAGTATTGGCTGGCGATGGTCCTTGGACTTTCCAACCGTTTCTGTAGCCAGCAGCGCTGACGCTCCTCCGCGACGCCCGCCGGGTGGGAGTTGATAAAACAAGCGACCAAGCCCGCCGGACAGCCAGTGTCACACTGAACCCGCTCAAGTCAGATACGATATACGATCGATCCCGCGCTCTATTCCAATTCAAAATACGAACGCCACATTCGAATTCCAAAACAAATCAAATCGAACCGAGTGAAATTGATGATTTCAAGACAATCCCGCTGAAAAAAGCTGATTGATTATCGATTCCAAAGCTCTGAATCGACGACTTTTGTGCAATTGATAAGGAATCAATGATTCCCAAACTAAAAACCGAGAACTTTTAATGTGCAAAAACAGTTGTGATTTGTGTGGATTGAATTCTTCCTCATATCGCGTAGTGGTGAATTGAGGCAAAACCCGTGCAAAATAATAAATATCATCGTTTGACGTCGTTGCATTTTAATAAAATAAAATAAAAATAGGCTCAGTTTTCTACTTCCTACCTGCTATCGTGATAATAGGAGAACGTTCTGCAGCATCCCGCAGGACCCCCCAGGACTACAAGCGTTCCTCTGTCTCGTCTTTTTTTTCGTCTGCGCTCTTCTAAGGGTGGGGTGTTTGAACCGTGGATAAACCCTCGAAGCTAACAGGACAGTCAGTAGCTCTCGGTACAAGGACGAGGACGAAGGACATTATTTGGGACTTGCACCGGGACTATTCGGAATTTTTGAACAAGTGAAGTTTTGTTTCATTATACAAGTATAAGAAGTTGGGACGATGTCTTTCTTGTGGATGGGCGCATTGAATCTGGGGCTCACACTCGGTGCTACGTTAGCTGTTATAAAAGCGTAAGTATCAATGTTTTATTATATATATGTTTTTTTTTATTACAAAGATGCATCTACACGTGTAAGTATCTAAATTTACGCCTCTCATTCTATCTATGTTAACATATTAAAAGATGCTTTCTATCTGTATAATAATCCACGTATGTTTTGTTTGAGAAAGGTCTTGATAACTTGATAATGCATTTACTTTCTTTTCTTTGTTAGTAACCGCAGATAATCTCTCGCTATCGTAGTGTTCTACCTATATTGAGCAATTAACTAACCTCAATGCGTAGTACCTATCTATTAGTGACCTGCCAGGTAAGTATGGTCCTGTATAATATTATCTGCCTCTACATAAAATTAATAACGTGTATATTTTAAAGCGGCATCACGTCCATGGGTGAAATTCATTGTGCATATACCATAGTTTGGTATTACAGATCGATGAAACGGTGAATACAATCTGTTAGCCATAAGTAGTAATAATGATTGTCTATAGTTAGTGATAAGATATAGCATTAAAAAAACGTGTACAGCGCCTTTGAGGTGATTTTTCACAAAAACTGCGCTAATTAAGCTCGAAAATTATTAAAAACTATAGCTAAAAATAGTACTTGTACTTAGATTCTTTACTGTATGAACGAAATAAATAAATAAAGTTAGATTTAAAAACTAATATTGACTGATAGCACTGATGGTGATGTTATCATCTTTATGGCGTCGTTTTGTTGTAAAAAAATCTCTCCACAATGATTAGATTATGTACTTAATATACCATCAGATATTGTGAAGGTCAGATGACTCTTATATAATCATATTAATAATTGATTTCTTTGTTCACAACCCCGGAGAGGTCGGTAAACTGGATGTAGGTATATACATTTCCTCCCTCCGGGAAGTTTGGTAGATTGTTTGTGGTTGAAGCGATATAGGGTGGGGGGAGGGGTAAGGGATGGCTTAGAAGGGTGGGGCTATTCGTTACCATGTTCCAGAATGTTCCACACCCCTGCGTTCTAGGTTCTAGACTTCTAGCAGTGGCGTAGCGAGCATTATGTATAATAATTTACGTGTAAAAGTTGTTGAAGACATTTTGCTTACCTGCGGTTTCGATTCCATGTCGATGTAATTACAATACATTTTAAAAGGAGTTTGTGGTTTCCTTATCACAGTATTGTTACAAATTATAGGTGCATATACGTGTAGTTTAATATAATTTTAGAATTGAAATCGCTTTTATCTGACATTTCCTTCTTTTGACATATTACAAACATCGCTTTTTCGATAATTCGGTTCATTTAATAGTATTACTATTCAAAAAATAACTCACTTAAGTTCTTTAAAGTCAATACTTATGATAATGTTTTTTCTTTGTTAAAACTACTTAACATTCGGTGAATGACAGCTGTCATCCGAGAGTACCCGAACCGGAGTTAAGCAAAAAGTATTCAAGCCTACGGATAAGGACAATGTCTTATCCTTTAAAATAACCGAAATCGGGCCCCTGGACTAGTATACTCAGGAATGTTACGAGTCGGATTGGGTTGTCAGGATTCTTACCCGATAGCAACTTGATGAACGCAAATATCTCTTTAGCTGATCTTAAAAAGTAACTAAAATACCGGCTCTAGGCGTTACTCTAATCACGGATATTTTCTCCTGCAATGCTATAATAATAATAATTGGATGATTTGTATAGCGCCGTTTTTGTGAAAAATCACCTCAAAGACGTTATACAAATGTTTTTTTTCTCTCAATACTCTATATTATCACTATATATAGACAGTCCATTATTACTACTTATGGTTAACAAATTACATTCACCAGTTCATCGATCTGTATTCACCAATTGATATGTACAGTGTATTTGACCAATGAACGAGATGCCGCGTTGAAATATACATTTAATTAATTTTATGTACTAGCAGAAAATACTACAGGACCATATTTACCGGGCAGGTCACTTGAGATATCTTTGAATGTAAATTGTAGCTATTTTCTGATCGTACCATGTGACTGGTACGATTGGGCCATCCGTGAGAATCAAAACAGGGATATAGAACAAACAGGGAATTGATGAATTTAGCTTTAGTGAAATAATTTCTAATTTTTTTAATTATGTTTTCCCTTCTCGATCTTCCTTAGGAAAATGCATTGTCTAACTGTAATCAAATAATTCTAATCGAACGATGCAATACGAATACACTGAAGTAGTTCCCATATATATATAAATGCATATTGTCATCTGTTCTAAAGCGCGATTTGCCCGGGGGCGGGGTTTGTAGTCACGCCACTACTTCGTGACGTAAGTGGAACACGGATACTGCATTCAGCTTCCAGAACATCTGTTCGGCATTTTTTTCTGCTTCCGGTTGTTTGGGGGATTTTATAATAAAACTAATACGAGTTAATTTCTATAGCGCAGTTTTGTGAAGGTTCGCCTCAATCGCGCTAATAGCTTTTTGGCTTTTCAATTGATATTATAGCGTTGCTAGTTGTTACTATCTATTAAACTATTGCTTATTAATTATGGAACCAGCATTCTTGTGACCAGCACTAAAATGGATATTTCAATGTTTCATAACTCGTGATGGAAGCGAGGTTGCGAGCTGAAAATACTTCCGTTGTAATAACACCAGAAATCACCTTTCGATAGTTTTTGACGCTTGAGCATCCACTTTTTCTGCTGAGAAATAGATTGATTATGAAATAAGGTTTTATCCATGTTTTGTTTACAATACTTGGTTTCCTTCGATTATAATTAGTTTTGTTACCGACATAAATTTGATGTTACCGACAAAATGAGACAAATTATAAGTTTAATTTAATTTGATTGCTTTTCATGTACCTGGTAGAACAAGACAGTACCTACCATTTTATTGTGGCAATTCAATTTCAGCGTTGCAATATTATTCCCCTATGCGACGGATTCAACATCTGAGGAACAAATACTTCGATGGTGTTAACATATTCTGCCGATCAATATTACAGTATGAACACGCATTAGTTCGGTTTTTTTTCATCGAGTCTAGGTCATTTGAAACTATTTTACTCTGGATAAAGTCGTCAAATTATGTAGTTTTTTTTTCTATTACAACAATTATACATAACAATCAGTTTAGAATTGTTTAGTGTCGTGACGTGTGACAAGTGATGGACATAATATTTCCATGATATACTCGTATTATGTTTACAGTGTTTTGTAATGTTATAACAAAAATGATTATCATTCTTCTATTTTAATTTACATCAAACGCTTTTGTTTTGTAATTTTTAAGTAGCAAAAGTGTGACGTCGTATCACCTACCTATTAAGGTCTATTCACATCTACCAGCACCGCACAGTACACAACAGCACAGACACAGCAAACACGAGTACGGCTATCATATGAAGTGTCAACTGAGCGTTAGCGTCCGCCACAGCATGTTTGAGAATTGTATAATCCTATTCCAAGGTTTATTATTATTTTATAACCTCTTTCCTTGACCAATTCAATACGTTTATCATTATCCATTTTCACGGTTTTAGCAATGTCTGCATTTAATAACGCTAAGTGACGAAGTTGGAGATGCTAACGATATGATTTCATACTAATTGTGCAGGCGCAGACGTCTAGTGGCCAGTCCATGGCCATCAGCAAAGTCAAAATATTCTAGCCGACGAACTCGGCCGGTGCTGGTCCGTTCGTGTGCGGATACGTTACGCTTACGTATGCTGTAATATTAATGTGTTCATAGATAATGCATGCAACTAATGTTTTCGTGTCTGTACTGTACTGTTCTGTACTGTGCGGTGCTGATAGGTGTGAATAGACCTTTAATCGTATATTAAATCATGTGCATAAATGAATTAATTCTGGTTTCGGCCAGTGTTTGAATCAATGCAGGGGTAAGTCCATCTAAAGACGTTTCCAGAACTAAAACAGTTAAAAATCGTTTTGATTTGCGTTTCAAAAGAAATTACCATTTATTTACTTATCGTATTTTTTTAATCTGCCTAAAAAGGTAGCATTAGACTCAAATATATCACTTTTAATATTAATATTTTTACGTTTTAATGAATTTTCAAATCTAAAAATATTTGACGCTTCACTCTAAGTATCTAGTATAACCACTGAACAAATAATTCCAAGAAGTGTCACCTATACCGATTTTAAAGAAAACTGAACTTAATTCGTACAAGACCCTTCGAATGTTAGGCCCCATACAGGCCAAACACATTGATTATCTGCTCAAGAAAGAATTTCGATACTTGAAAATGGATCCATTTCACAAGAAGTAAGGAAAAATTGAGCTTAGTTCGGGCACACGGACACGCCCACAACACATTTACTTCTGGTTTATAATCTCAGTGCGTACAATTTATCAAATCTACCTGTAAAAAGAGCGTTATGCGCACAGAGCAAATAATACATAGAGGTGCCGTCACGCGCAAGGAGAAGAAACCAAAATAAAGGTGGGGCGAGGTAGGCGTGCCACCAATTTAGGTAAAATAGCAAATAAGTAAAAAGTGTCGACTTGTTTACAAAAACCGAATATTTTCTTTTGCCCTTTCACAAATGTTTTATATTTGATTACTGCAGTCACACGAAACAAACGTGGACGGCAGTGAACTAGACTTGTGCATTTTAATCGCCTATTAATTCTGACGTCAGCGGTTACACACAAAACAGGGTTTTCTTGAATTTTAATGATCTAAACTAAATATTACAATTTATGTCATTTGTTTTCTGATATTTTAAAGAAACCTGACCCTTAAAACCAGTATAATACATCACATTCCATCCATATTTGCTTTGAACGAAACGCCGGACATAGCCCTTGAACTTAGCCTATGTAAATGAGTTTTTAATTTGTGATTTAAGTGATTTTTCACCAAACCACGTTGTAAAAATGATAGAAATAATATTTGTTTGAATTATATGCTACGAAAATACTCTCTGCGTATGGAAAAATGTGTTTCATATTTAGTTCGACTTTGTTTATCAGCCGCTTGGTCCATTTCAATGTAATACCGATAACCCTATCAAACTCACACTCGTAATGCTCATTATTTTATTATAATAACGTTATTTATAACCGAGCACTGTGGGACACGTGGTTGAGTGGAAGATACTCCCAGTAGCGCTAGAAAAATTTCTGCCATAAGGCTTATAAATGAAACATGCTTGAATTGCATTTAACTGTTTTTGACGGCCTCGGGTTCAAATCCCGGCGTGCACAAGTAAATTTTATTTAATTAATTTATTTGTTTCACAATTAATTCATTAAAAATAATATATATATATATATATTGTATATTTGCGCACGTGGAGTGGAAGATACTCTCAGTATCTCCCTGGTGAAAGATCACCATTCAGAATTGAAACGTTGCTTGAAATGTCTTTTATCCGTGTTTGGTGACCAGATCTGTACAGCCAGGTATTTCCCACCTAGCTATTTCCCATCTCCTTCCTTTTCCCCTCTTCATTCAGCCTCAAAACGTGCTATTGTGTGATAATCACCCAACCAAGTAAGTCAGATGTAGTAAAAATATTGCGAATTTGGGGAAATAAAATATTGATAGGTAGGTAGGGGCCCATCTACTCTGAACCAGAAACAACTAGCACAAGCATATTAGTCGTAGGAGAATTATAGTACATTGTACCTACATAAATTCCTATGGTTATTTATACAGATTTTTATATAAATATTATGATTAGTTTCGCATGGTTTTATTTCTATTTCGAATTATATTAGCAATTGCTCACGCGGGCCTAGTTGGACTAGTTCATAATAGCGATGAGTCGTTCGTGAACGAGCCGTTCATTTGTGCTGGCTCATTTTGATGAGCCGTGCGCGTACGACTCCCGGTAAACCGTACCACGGCTCAATTGAACTGTGACCCCTTTTGACAAATCTTTGATCTACTTAAGAAAGATTGTTTATTTATCAAAAAAAACATAGCTATTTCTAAGATGTTCGATAGTATTCTCACGCATTTCTATGATGACCCATTTTTAAATAAGGTCCTTTGTTCTGATTTGTTTATATAAAATCATCAGATGCGTGTCTAACTTATACAAGGCTAGATTATGCCCACGACCTTGGGACTTCATCTTGAGACAATTGTTTTCAAGGGTTCACACATTCGTGTGTAGAAATCAGAATAACTACCGCATTTACACGTATGTAGGCACGGTACAGTACGTAAACGGCACCTGACAGTCTGGCACGTGCACATTTTGTACCTACACCTATACGCTGGGAGCTGTAAGAGCTGGGAGTCAGTCTTATGAACTGGAGTATGAGCTCATGAATTTAATATGTGCCGACTCTTAAATGAGCCGTTGTTCAATTGAGTTGCACGAAAATATTATGCTGGTACCGTGACTCCTGCTCTTAACAAAATGAGTCATGAGTGTCATGACCCTTCGCTAGTTGGTAAACATTATTTCCTACAGGTGCCAAAGTTTACAGAAGGAAACTTATTCAACTTTAGTTACTTTGTCGACTCAACACATTTTGATGAGGTTTGTTTTATACGTCGTTTTGTTGTAGATATTTGATGATACTGTCTTGACTAGAATGGTTAGGGCTTGGGATTATCCGCAGATAATAGATACGAAGGTGTTTATCAAACTTTTTTTTTATTACCCGATCACGACAAAGTTTATCGTATTATGTGGCAGTTCATGATGTCATTCATAAAGCACATACGAACAGTCAGTAAACCAATATTTATCTAAATAATAATAAATTAATAAATGAATTAAAAATTACTTTTCAACCAACACTTTATTAATATATACATACCAACATGTGTCGAAAGCGATGCTTTCCTCATCAGGAATAGCAGGATACTAAAAAATAATAATATCTAGTATAGACAAATGATAAATATAGAACACAACAATGTAATAATAGACAAATTATAAACATAAACAAAAATTGTTTAAAGTAGGTAATAATTAATAAAAAAAATTGTTATAAAAAACAAGAGATAGATATTTAAAAAAATAGTTCATTATTAATTATATTTAATTGACTATTAACACCTTTTCTGATTTCTAAAATTTCAAAATTTTCTAATTGTCAACCGGTTGTGTTTGAATGTAAAATTTTTAATCCTTTATTTATATCAAAAGAATGATTGGTTTCCAAAATATAATTGGCAAATTCGGAATAATAATTATTATTATTTAAACACCTTAAGTGTTCCTTAACTGTAATACTAAAAGTCTTTCCTATGTTAAAAAAAGGTAATTTATTATTTTTTTTATTTAAAATGATACAACAAAGTGAATTTATTAAATGTGTTTTTTTTCTGAAAAACTGAGCGACCGCTGCGCTACGTGAATATTAATGGTTTAGTTATTATAATAACAGAATAAGAGAAGAGTTCGAAATATGAACGTGAATGAAGCAAAGAGTTTGTGCCAAAACCGAGTTGTTTGACAGTACGTTCTCTCTGGCTACCCCTGCGGAGAAACGGCGTAATGGTTAGTTAGTTAGTTGTTATAAAATAAGGTTTTTTCCCTCCAGGAATTGTGATAAAAATAGATTAAAAAAGCCAGGAAGTTAATTTCGTCAGAACATAATATCAACATACTGTTTAGCTCCAAAATGATTGTATTAATTCCCAGAAATCGTGATTGTTTTTAATATTTCTTTTACTAAAACATATTTGTATTCTTGGATTGTTATTCGGTTTTCCTAGGTTTATTATATTTTTACGCGTGACTTGATAATTGTATCGAAAATCAATATGGTCGTTATTCACAAAAACATTTATTTAAACCCAATCGATGTGAATTAGAATATAATCAATTTTAATGTCTGGATCGTGATATAATGGGTTCTGTCCTTTCTGTATTTCCATTCAGAATCGCATACTTTGCGCACTTAATGTAATAACAATTGTATACAGAAGACTGATATAGTCAGTTTAATTAAATTTAATATTCCAACTATAACTACTCGATCTAAAATTTTATTTAATTTTAACAATAATCTCAGGACTGAGTCATTCAAAAATTCTCTTGTATCTAGACTTCACGCAGAAGGTAACATATTTTCAGACATAGTGGATATGTTCATCTGCTCGGAATACAAATACAAACAGACGATTATTGCAACAATCCTCAACAATTATTAAGATATGTAGAGTATAAGTATCAGTGAATGTGATGTATGTTTTGAATATTCGCCTCTGTACCTAATTATTTGGAATGGTACTTACACTATGTTACTACTGTATTTACTATATTACTGAGACAAATGAAATATTTAGTTGTTGTATTTCATGAAGGCTATCTATTTTATCTATGCAACTACTGTTATGTGTTTTGCACCCGTGTGACTATTGTAATAAACTAAATATATAAAAGCCCATATAGGGCGTATGTAATATAATAAATAAATGGATCTACTCGTATATGTCTATATTTCTATACTACTATAACGACCCCGGTTACTTGTCTAATGGTGTTTAACCCATTTGACTTAGAATTCGAAAGTTGAAGGTTAGTTTTCCGCCATTACTCAAAAAAATTAAAAATTTTATGCCTAACTAACAATCATGCCGATTCACTGCAGGGGTAGGCCGAGAGGATGGACCGCCAAATACCTCGATCTTGGCACACACTCCTTGCCTCATTCACATCCATACATCCTCTCATACACACCCTTCTGTTATTCTGACTTTTGACATCGCCTGACTCGAGTACATATTTGGTTCACTTGATCGCGCCATGTCTTCCTCGTGCGTCCTCGGCATTCACATTTGCATCATATATCCCCCTTACATTCTTTTCTTCGTTCATCCGCTCTAAATGCCCCGTCACATTTTTATATTTATATATTTTTTGTGAGTATCGATTTTTTTATCACATATTGTGGTTATCGGAAAGCGAAACAGCTGTCACGCGTAATAATAATTACCTATCAGATTTTTTTTTATAAATGAACCGTTTTTTAAATTGAATAATAGTAGTTATTATACAATTTTAAAAACTTTAATGAAAATGGAGTTCTACAAAATAAACTTGAACACAATAAATAAATCATACAATGTTTCCCCCACTCGGAGTCTGTGAGATTCTAACATCCTCAATTATGTAATCAGCAAAAGATCAAACATTAAAATGGAATCGGTCGTTGTAACCCTCCAACTAATATAATATAATGTTGGTTTGTGATTATTAATTGCAAAAACGGCGCTATATAAATCATCCAAATATTATTATTATTACTATTATTTAACAAAACTTTAAAATTAGCTTTCTGGATTTGGCTCTCGTGCGAAGCGTTGATTAATATATTAATAATGGGTTCACACTGAATGCACCTCGATCTTGGCACTATTTACTTGGCACCAATATGCTATATCTACTTTATGAATTATAAATTCTGCGGCGTCCCCATGTTATAAACTTTATGGTAATTACTTATTTTAATGTGCGATAATTGAAATTAGTCGGTCGGCTGCGATTGTGCGCAGTTGACATTAATAATTCCGCACAATATAGTCTAGAGTCGTGAATTTCGTAACTAACATTAGTCATAAGCTGATTTTAGTCACAGACACGTGTAATTTTAATCCGAACTCAAAGTAAATGAAATACAACTTGTCATATACTGGCAAAAAACGTTATGGCGATGCAATGCTAAATAATGCAATTTTTTTGTGACATCTCACAAGAGCGCACCTGTATGTACAGAGCGCGTGCAGGGTAACTATATCGCTACCCGGTTGGGCAACGTTGTGAGGCGGGTTAAGGAGGAGGCTGTAGAAAAGGCTTTGTTAATGCGGGCTTTGAAGAGGCCCGGATTAAAAGTTGGAGGAAAGACAGATGCCTGTAGCTCGTTCCACATACGAACCGATTTACACAAAAACGAGTCGGCGAAACGACCCGTTCTCATGAAGCCGACGTCAACCGTGAACGAATGTTCCGCTCGTGATGCTGCTAGCTCTTTCGGGCTTGTTCCATTGAAATATTTGTAGAACAGAATCAGCATACCTACTTTGCATCTGTGCATCAGAGATGGCACTCGGTCTGTTAACAACGGATTGTCAATCAGACGAACCTATCTCCTTTGCACAGAATCAAGCAGGTTTATCAAGTATTTGGGAGCTCCAGCCCAGAGGTGACTTCCAAATTCAATTTTTGTGTCAATGTGTTTTTGGTTTGAAAATTTGATGACCTGGAAAGAACATAGATGATTTAATTAAATACTGCAAGTTGAACACACCTTGGCCATTCGTTTAACCGGACATGTTTTTGTGAGTGTTTTAATAAGCCTAGAAAAAATAAAGTATCAGACCTAAAAAATACGTTTATAGTTCAAAATGTCTTATTTTCGAACCCCTTTTCCGATATCACCCCGTTGTTCATTTTGGCAAATTAATTATTCCTGGGCTTTACAAAAGTAAATAAAACACGCCTTTTGGTGATGTTTTTTAACGTAAATCAAAACATGCGGCCGGTGTTAAACGTGATATATAAACACGAAGGTATTTCCTTACCTCCATCTCCCATTCTCCTTCTCCTTCCCAATATCTTCAGCCTCACAATATTCCCCAATTGAGGATGCAATAGTCTCGCTGGCTCCAGAGGATTGGGAGCAGTTGGGACTCTTGTGCGGTATTCAAATAAACAAAATGGTTTAGATAATTGATTCAATTATGTCAATTAAAAAAAGTAAGAGAACTAATAGCAATAGAAGTTTATTTTTAATACGACGAATTGAAAGAAAAATAGAAGATAAAAAGAGAAGAAGGAATTGGAGGAAGCAAAGTAATCAGAAGAAATCAGAAGGATCAGTATGATTAATATAAACAGAGGAATAAAAGGAATTAAAAATAAAAACAATAATGAGAGGGAAATGGGACAAAATGAGAGTGGCACCAGGCGGTAATTAGAGGGACATGATCCCGATATTCCAGGGAGGGGCGCATTTGTATAATAAATACATTAACACGAACTCTCCTATTGAACAAGACCCAATCAACAAAACAGCCTTTTTCCATAATTTTGCGAATAGTTCGTTCGATTTTATTTTTCGTTGGAAACCTCTGCCAAAAAACTCCCCACTGTTTGTGAAAACTCAATGTCATTTTAGAACATCGTATATTTTTATTGTGGTATTTTGTTGACCCTTTTTATAATTATTCAGCACGAATTTGGCAATAACAATGTTAGTCCTTTGCATTGGAAATCGAGTCAAATAAAACTAACAATAATAATTAGGACACCTTTCGCAATAAGCCGTAATTATTATGTATTATGTAAAAAAAAAACTTCTATTTGGATTCACCCATTTATTTATTTTTAAATTTAAAAGACAAAAACATTAGCCAATCATCTCAATAATGGCTTTACAATTTTAGTGAAACGTTATATATATATATTTTTTTTAAACAACTCCTAAGTTATTCAAACTATAAACAACTATAAAATCTATAATAAATCTTTAATTTGTGCCTTACATTTATAGATTACATTTATTAATGACATTAATAAATAAAACTCCAATAGTTAAAAAGATGAATTCCCTATTTAATAAAGGGTGTAAGTCATATATAATGCCTTCATATATATAAAACCCTGATGTATGGAAGTGAGGCATGGAACTGACAGAGGAAGGATGAAAGTAGACTGAATGCTGTAGAAATTAGATCCCCGAAGCCTATGTGTGGTAAAACTATGTATGACCGTGTGAAAATTGTTGAAATTCGCAAATAATACTAGGCCGATGTGAGGGTAATGAGAAAGATTAAGAAAGGCACGCTTTGATGTTTTGGGCGTGTAGAGCGGATGAACGAAGAAAGTAGTGTTAGGAAAATATTTGACGCGAATGGAATGGAAGAAGAAGCCGGGGACGCCCGAGCAAGACATTGTGCACGATCAAGTAAACCAAATACTTGAGTCACGCCATTTCAAAACTCGGAATAACAGAAGAGTATGTATTAATGTGAATGAAGCAAGGAGTGTGTGCCAAGACCAAGTTGTTTGGCGGTTCGTCCTCTCTACCTACCCCTGGGTGAGACGGCGTTACTTAGTTAGTTTAACATTAAAAAAAATTGGCCACATATTAAAGAAGTTTCAAATTAACCTGAAATCCCATGAAAATTGAGGAATTTGTTTGAAGAGAACAAAAAAACCATATATTTAATCAAATGGATTATTTTGCTAGAGCGCAAATTTAGCATATTTTAAGATGAAAATCTGCGATGGGTCACAGAAATGATCAAAATTTAATTTGTAAATAAATGGTGCTGTCACCTGGAAACAAATGGCTAATCTATTGTTTTTTTTCAGATGCTTTATTTATTACCGTCATATTAGGATAAAAAAGGTTTTTTCTTACCTTGTAACATTTTTAATGTTGGTTATTAATTACAATTACTATTCACTTCTGTTTTATTTATTGGAATCGATGTTTTCAGGGCGGATGTCTGAAATACAGAATAAATTAACTATTGTAGTGTCCATTCTGATTCGCAAAACATCGTTTTTGCTTTCCTCTAATTGTCTTTTTAATAAGTGATTCAGTGTTCATGTTTGCCTTTGCGCTCGGTGGAAAACGAACCCACGACCCACTGACCGATATACGAGTAATTATATTCACAAGCATTACACCGCTAGACCGTAGACCGCTGAACACCTAACTCCCAGAAGTGTGATCTATATCGATGTGAATAAGACCTTTCGATCTTATTTTTAAAATTTCCATGAATTTCAGCAGCCTGAAATGTGCCCCATAGTTTGAAATGTTGAACTTTATTTGGGCACACGGACACGCCCTCAAAACACTTCTATCGCTTTCATGTCTTCCTCATAATATAAGAGATATGCTGTAATTAATTTTTACTATGGAATTCAGCGAATTCCTCTTTCGTCTGTTCTATAACCAATATCTTCAGTTATTGAGTACTATAATACGTAGTACAAGGTCAGTTATTTGAGGTTTAGTTAAGGTCAAAGGTAGCAGCCAAAAAAATATATGCGAATTAATTGATGGTGATATTGACAGTTCTATGAAATCGCAGAATGATATCGACGAAAATGACGGAATAGGGGTAGCTGTAGCACAGTGGATTAGAGCGGACAGACCTTTTTTTTATTTTTCTTTTTTTCTTTTCTGTTTCATGTTTCATTTTGAGAGTCGTTAAAATTATCTTCAATGATTAATAATATTTTTCAATGAGGTTTTATAATCCTCAATAAGTTATTCCAAAATTGAATTTTAATCCTAGACTTGTAGAAAAAGTCAACGAATATCTCATATAAAAATAAAAATAAATCGGATAGGTATATCCGAGACACTATCTAAAGATTGCAAATAAATTCGGATAGAATTGTTGTCATGATAAAAATATATTAACAGTTCTTTGAAATCGCAGTATGATACCGATGAAAATGACGGAATATGGGTAGCTGTAGCACAGTGGATTAGAGCGCAAGGTCCCGGATACACCATGAGGTCCCGTGTTCAAGTCCCAGTTTCTACCGTTATCATTTTATTTTCTGTGTCTTTTCGATTTCATGTTTCATTTTGAGAGTTGTTAACATTATCTTCAATGATTAAAAACATATATTTTATTATCAACGTTCATTACTTTAACGTGTTTTATCAACTAGTAGTGCACTCTATCGGTGAATCAAAAAACTATCATTTAAAAAGTCTATTTTACACATTATGTGTGATGTGATTGTCATGATGTATGTAGTTCATTGTACATGTCGTGTATATTATGACCATGTGTTTGTAGTGTGTGGGTACTCACGTAATCGCCGCGTATAGTGTACATATATGCTGTTGAAAGTGCCAGTGTGTGGGTGAGAGCAGACATTCTAACGAGGTCGACACACGGATGCAAGATTTTCCGTTCTTTTTTTTAAAGTTGAATGCCAGGAGCATTCCGGAAACGGATATGCCCAGTGGCGGAGCGAACTCCCGAGCCCGGGGGCAAATCTGTTGAAATGAATGTGAATACCTGAAATATTTATTTTGAATATTACCTTTTTTTATTTTGCACGCTGGACATTATTAAATAATTTTTGTGGGCGTCTCTGTTTACCTCTGTAAATCTTTGTACTATATTTGGATAATCTGTTTCTCCCGACCTAGCACGTTGGTCAATAGACCGGTGAGTTTTTATTCACGGTAGGCAATAGGAAAAACAGTGAATTAATTTATATTAAAAAAATTACAACATACTTCATAAGTTTTTGCTAAGCTGCAGGTTTTATTCAGTGTTTGTTAGGATCACCTGCCACATAAAAAAACCTATCCATATAACCACTTCATGTATTTTGCATATTATTACAAGCCATACAACATGTCGTTATTTTTTCGATCTCGTAATTGCGTAAAAAAGGCAACGTAATGTGATGATTATTTCGTTAGTGAAGTTGTAATAATTAATGGAGGTACCACAGATGACACTGATTGCTGCATTTGTGATTTACACTAACACAAACGAGTGTTCCTTTGAATGCGCATTGCGCACACATGTACATTGTTTGTGTAGAATACGGTCTACATTTGAATTATGGCATGTGCGCCATTTTGCATACTTAGTACCTGCTTTTAACGAGCTGTAGTTGGGCGGTTGGTGGAGCGCGCGCGGCGCTGGGGTTCGTATCCGGAACTTTGCGTGTAAAAAGTGTAGATTGATTTCTTGTAATAATTTTATAATATTAAATATATTTTTATGTTGGTAATATAGTCCACTCTTCTGCAGGTGAGCCATACGCTTGGCATGTAATCGAACGGATCGAGTTCGATTCTCACAGCTGGTACCAACTTCCTTCCCTTTTTTAAATGTTTTGTCAGTGATTACGTCTGTAGTATTCGTTAATACGTTTGACGACCTTTTGCACTTCGGCAGGATTAGATAAAGTCATGTGTTATAACTACTACATCGTATAGGCGACTATACATGTCCCATTCGACTAAACCATCTTTCTATGAAAATGTAAGGTTTATGTTTTTCCATGAAACGATTTTCGTTCCTTCGCATTCTTCTAACTTTTATTTTATTTTCTGTTCATTATTTGATAGTGGTTAGGTTTAAGTTAGAAGGGTGGTTTTTCCTCGTACAACGATATGCGTTATTCTTATTCTGTGTGAGGGATTGACCTCTGACCTTTTGGTATAGAGAAATCGCCTTATCATTCAGGATTCAGCCAGGCTGCCAATCAGCCGAAACGTAAAAAATAATTTTACCAAATTACGTGTTCTGAAGATGAATTGAAACACGTACCAAAAATGGTCGAACATCGCCTGGATCCTTTACTATTGATAACATCTTAAAACAAATATCAATTAACTCTTTCCCACGTTTCTTCCCTTTTCACTTATCTCCTAAGAAAACAGTTCTACCCATTCCCCTGCCATTTCCCTTTTTTCATCCCACAGCTTACTGGAGGCAGCCACCCTTCAACCTTTAGGTTTTATAGTGGTATTTGCGATAGACACTTTATATGATTTATGATATGAAATTGAATGCTTAATTTTTCTACTGATTTATTCAGTGGCCACAATCATAAACACCGTTAATCCGTTTTTTATGTTGTTTTATTTTCTTAATTGTTTTTCAAATAAATCCCCCGAGTATTACAGTCGGATACAATGAATAATAATAATATTTGGATGATTTGTATAGCGCCGTTTTTGTGAAAAATCATCTCAAGGGCGCTGTACAAATATTTCTTAATTAATTATGTACAAACAGATACAGAATAACATACTTACCTGGCAGGTCGCTTCAGATGAACACAGTTTTATTAGAAAATTTATTTATAAAGATGGTAATTTTACACGGTTATTTGTTGCTCCTTTTCTATTGATGCTCCTTTTCTATTGAAACCTCGGGCAAAACAATAAACATGAAATTCACCATTGTAATTTAAAAACCGACATACTTTTAACACAGAAACTTGATAAGGAAATGTGGATTTCGCGTAAAGGGATGTGAACATGCCTTTTTTTAATCTTAAATTTACACTAATTCAAGATTTACAAATTTTTCATATAACCGCGATAAATTTGCATGCCCAATAATTTTACATCCCTCCCAAATCTAAACATTAAAACTAGATATTTAAATTAAATAAAGAGATATAATATTTCCTCTATCTCTGTTATTCACAACAACAAAAAATTTCGTATTTACTTAGTTTTTTTTTACCTATTTTTTTTTACTTAATTAAATTTTATGTAAATAAAATTTTATGTGCCTTTACTACTGCTCATTTTATTATACATTATTGTAATCTAAAGGCTCCATTGGGTGTATGTAATAAGTGGGTACTTGTATTTTAATTTAATTTTAGATGATTGTATATTGTTGATAATGATGATCATTGTTTACTTTTGTGCTATTTTCACTCACTTGTAAAATTATTAACCTCGATAGAAGCTTAGTCCTTGTTAAGTTAATACATAATTGAATTGTAAAACAATAAATTTGAATGTGTGTTCAAATAATAATAAAATAAAATAATATTTTGTGGTTCAGTGATTACTTTCTACGAGGATAGATTATTTCATTGAAAATTGAAATTTAGCAATTATATTGAAGTGGGGCACATTTCTTCAAAACTCTCATTTTTCTACTCAAGAAGAGGGAGAGGAAGACCACTCAAACCCGACAACGAGTCAATATCGCTAATGCCCCCTAGCGGAAGTTCTCAGAATCGGGTCAAGAGACTTCAGGGTGAATTGCGCAACCACACACTACCCTTAAACTATATAGCCTAAGCGCATTCTGTCCAAAATGAAGTAGAGTAATCCTGCTGAGCGTCGAGCAAACTGTAGAACGTCATGCTGTGATTTGGAACCATTGAGATTCGTATAGCAGCACTTGGCCACTTGGTGCTTTTAGCTGAGAAAACACCTTATGTTGTGGAAAGTCGACGTGAAATAAAAAAAAAACTGTAGAAATGTTATTTTTCATGAAAGCATGCCATCTTTCTGTGCTTCTGCAATGATGTCAGATGTTTTCAGATATTCAGTCATCTGAAAAGTCATTTACTATATTTATGAACAATTTAAAAATGATGTTTTGATTGAATTATCCCCCATCTGAAAACAGGGTCAGTGGTTTCTTTCTTGATTTCCCCCCCCCCCGCATTACCTCCACCTCTGTTATTTTTTTGGTATTTATTTTATGACGGAATAAATACGAGAGTGGAAGGAAAACTGAATAGATTCAGGTTAGCAAGAATGATTTGCAGTATAAAGTGTGTGTGAGGGTTTCACGATAACCCAATTTTCTTTATCTATCAATACTTTGTTCCCTCTTACACCCCTTTCCCGTGACTCTGCGATAAAATTCACAAAGTGAATTGGTAGATTTCAATCTATATTGTTACCTTTATTGATCGATTTCCGTTTATAAATACAATTTAGGCGTATAAAATGTGATAGCCTCCATGACATTCTGGAAAATCGCAAATAGATTCTGATCCTTTCGAATAAGAATAGCCGAAGAACATTAAAGCTATTTGTACAAGTTCATGTGACAGATTCTCTTCCATGGTTCTACAGTTCATAGGGTAACTTCGCTGGAAACATTCTATTTCGATCAATGAGGTCAACATTGTAACCTGTAGAACTGGGAAGAGAATTCGTCGTTGCTTGGGTAGTGAAATCCTTTCGAATTTATGAATTTTTCTCTGGGTCTACGAATTTAAAAACAATGATCTTGTGTATAATAAATGATTATAAGGTCTCAAAGGTAAGGAATTTATTTCTTTACCTAAAAAATTGGTGCATGCTACCAATTGCCATTATAATAATATTAATAACTACGATAAAAAAACAGTTTGATTTTACGCAATGAAAATGTTACGCACTCCTGAACTATTGACATTTCCGCGTGTTGTCCCAATATTTAACGTGCGTTATTATTCCAGTTCTGCCGACGTTCAATGGTGTATTGTTAATTGTTCAAATACCGTCGATATCAAACAGCAATCACAAAGTTGTTACCTTGTAATTATATATCGCAATGAATCCATTCAGCGCAAAATTCAGGGTTCTACCGAAACCTGTCAATGCAATTTTTTGAAAAATTTACTATCTCTGTTTATATATTTTTACTTTATTATTATTATTACTCAAAATACAACATTTTTCCATCGCTAGGACCCCATTTGTGTAGTTATATCGTGACATTACACCCATTTTGTTAAAGGACGTTCTCTTTATAAAACGTTGAAAACTCGATATTTTAGATTTCGGCTTTTTACTTCTCTCGAAATTTAACTTTTTGAAATGAACGTACTAGTATGTCTGAGTGATTGTATGAAAGAGACCGCCTTGGAAGTGAGAGACAAAATGTATCATAAATGACATTGTGAACGTAAATCTTTTATCTTTATATTCCAAAGCATCAAAACGAATCTCTACATATAAACATGAACGTTTGTCTGTTTGACCTCGATTTTTCGAAAATTATTAGACCGTTTTCGTTGAAAATGCACAATTTGTTCTTATTCTCCATGTTGTATTGAGGTTAGCCCATAGATTAACTAATTCCGATTACTTAAGAACATTATTATTTAGTTATGTTTTGAAAACAATTTTTGTTTTGAATGAAATAATTTTTTCACATTAATGTTTCTTTATTTTTTGTTTAGAGATGGTAATAGTCGTCACAGGACATTACTTTCGCTGTAAAATCAATTATGACATCCAAACGACAAACAAGAATTCACAATTTAATAATCCAAAAAACAAAATAATCCCGAGCACAGCCGGGTACACATTAACAAGTACATTGTAAATGCCGACTGGACTATTCGTGTATTATTCTCCCCGACCATATTTAACGCGTTATACTCGTAATTATAGATCATTACATTTAAGATTTTTACACTTTTCTTCTTCGTTTTGAGCTTTTCAACAACATGAGATAAAAAATATGGCGCCTTGACTTGCTTAGCTGACTCTATGGATATTTTCAAATTTTACAGCCTGTGGTCAAAAGGAGGCAGCGATTTTAGAATATTAACGTTAGTTTATCTCTATTAACTCAGACAGAAAAAACTTGTCTAAATATTGTCGGTGCGTATCGCTAGAGAGTTTTTTAAATTTTTTTATTTATTTTTTATATATTTTTTAAATTTTTTATTATTATTATTTTTTTTTTTTTAATACTCAGTAATACTTCTGTGTTATTTGATATCTTTATTTATCGTCTCTTATTGTTTCTTATTGATTTAGTTTTGTGTGCGTTTCGGTCTTTGATTACTACCCGCGATTAATTTAAATTAATTCCAATTTTGTGGATGAATTAGTTTGCGGTGTTTTGACCAGAAGACCTTCAAATGTAATTATTATCCAGCTGCAGTCAATTAGCGAATGAGTGGAGCGGGTGCATAACCTTGCCTATCAAATCCCACGATCATTTATATAATCGAGCCGTGTCCACGCAGTGATACGTACAAACATTTAAAGTAAATCTGTTTTTCGTAGAATTGCGTAATTTTACCTACAATTATTTTATGTACAATTAGGTATGTGAACTGCTGTCTAAATAATGTCGCTCTTGCAATAAGCGTGACTTCTCCCATGTTTTTTTCATACAGCCTTATCTTTGTTCATTTTGTTGTATATATTATCTTTGGAAATTCGAGAAGTCTGCAGACTTTAAGTCTCAGCGGGAAAGGGCAAACTTAGGTAAAGGGTCGGGAACTTTTTGTTTTGTACATTCTCCAATTTCACAGGAGACGGATGGCCAGAAAGACAAAAAGGGAAACTTGGCTTAGGATATAACTTAAATTAATCTTAAATCTCAAGTAGTGTACCTAACGGCCCAGTTAAAAACATGTAATATACCACAGTGGCGTAGCGACTTCCTGGACAGTCATCTGGGAGGGCGACTTTTAATTAAATTAGCTCGACCCAAGACCTCAAATATAAATCATTTTAATACTGTTTATTTTTATTTTTTTATTTAATAATAATATTTATTTATTTGAAACACACATTAATTAACAGCAAATTGTAAAAAAGCTTTGACTCTCCGACTAGGAACAAATCCCGTTTTAGGACAGTCAAATTGACAAGTTTAGTTCATATTAAGTGCCATTATACAAAAATAGAAAATAAAAAAACTAGTATTGTCATAGGTATGGCAATATAATATATCTAGAAAAAAGTATAATAATTAAGTATAAAGAGATGTGAAGAATAGTATAGAAAAAAACAATTGCGTATACTAGATAATTTGAGTATAGTATGATAATTAATATAGAATAATAATAGTTAAGTTGAAGAGATAAAAAAAAGAAAATTGAGTAATCGTTTACGTACACCAGATAATTTGAGTATAGTACAATAGTTAAGTACTTCTGAAGAGATGAGAAAAACAAATATTATAGAGTAAAAAAATATGAATATGTGTTTGATAGGTACTGGTTGGTGCTATGGGAAAAATGCGTTTAAAATTGAGTACTTTATTAATTTATTTAATATTTTTATTTATCTGTCTATTTAACATGTTTTATTGTTCCCTACTTGCTATGTATTGTGCTCATTGGGCCATATTGTAGCAAGTAGTCCATTTCGTTTCGTGGTAAAGTCAAATAAAATAATCTATTTTGTGAACATAATAAAATATGTGGTGCATTATTTAATATAAAAAAGTAAATAAAATAAACAAAACAAAAAGTCATTTTAAATTATCTGCACTCAAAAAATAAACAAAAAAAAGCTTTGATTTAAATAATAAAATTAAAAATAAATATACTTATAACAGTTCAAAATAAAAACAAAAGAAGCGCAAAAGCGAAAGAAGCGCAAAATTCTAGCCTGCATCGTTTTTTGTCTCGATCTCTACTCTATGTAGAAGTATTGTTTTGTTTTTTAGATGTTGGCAAACTAAGATCCCAAAAAATCTTAACAATGCCATTTGAAAGAAGAGCCACATTCTAGCCCTCTTTTTTATTTTGATCATTTGTAGAATAACTGTAGTAGAGAAAGCGAAATAGAGGTATCGTACTTTTTTATAAAATGAATGGGGTGGGGTATGTTTCTGTATATGTTTGTACATATACAACTATACAAATCATCACATACACTTTTATCAGAGTCTCAAAATTCTTTCAGTAAGATCAATTCTGCGGTAGAAAATTATATCTCATCGCATTAGTAACCCTATATATATAATACAAATAGACCAGAGCACACTTACAATACTCGTCTCAATTTTAATGAACCACTGTTCCTAAGCAAACGAACAAATATGGAAAAATATTTTTTTAGATTACATGATTCCTAGCTGTTTGTTACCAACCATAAAAATAAAATAAAAAACTTGGCTCTAGCTGAAAGAAGCTATTTATATTAGATAATAAGGAAATATTATTTTATGTACGATTTATTGTTCTCGTTTATGTTTTATTTTTTTATATTTTTGTAGAAATATTTTTGAGTAAGATTCTTGAGAAATATGTTACGTATGTTTTAATTTTATATAGATATATTTTTAACCTTAACTGCAAATTTAAGATAAAGTTTTGGATAATAAGCTCCCGTTAAACTACAAAAAAGTAGTTTATTACGACTTTTTACGTTATATGTTTTTTTGTTATATGTCTTGGATTAGTTAAAAAAATAATCCAATTATTTTTATAATTATTGGCGATGCGGGCTAGACATCAGTCATAAAGGGCTATACAAAATCACATAGTAAATCTAAAAATATCTGTGAAGAGAAAAATTAAAATTGTTTGTTTGAAATGTTGAAACTTATAATTTACCCGTTTAAAAATTGAAAAAATAATAACCTTGTGTCCGGAAGGCTTTGTAGCCGTCTTTTTTTTTATTAATCCCCGCTCTTCCAGAGCCGGCCGGTGATTAATCTGCCGGTTCAGGGGGCTTTTATTAAACGGATGGTGGAAAATATTTTCAGGGTGAAATGCTTTTCAGTCGGCCGTAATGTTTTCAGCTTCAGCGGCATTTTCAGTATGGCCGTCTATAGAAATAATTTATCTCAATATATTTTGGTATCAAAACTGACACTAGCCGTTGATATAATATTAAAGACATTTATAATATTTGCCAGATTTTGTCGATTCAATTATCTGCGATCAGTGTTTCCCAAGCTGTTCACGGTCAGTGCCCCGCGTTTCAGGGGATTCTTAGAAGTGATATTACTATTTTCTTTAATAAAATATGTGTTTCTGTATTTAGTTTTTTTTATTTTTTATTCCTTGTTATTTTCTTCATTTTATCTATGCTAAAAATATGTTTATTTATAAATTGCTAATTTATTTTTTCAATTATTTTAACATTTTTAATTGATTACTTACCCCACTTTCGTCACTTATTGTTAATTTTTGTTTATGTTTGTAATTTGTTTATTTTTAATAAATAAATTAAAAATTACTTTACAATTACCCGTATATATCAACATATTTCGAATTCTCTATCTATCTATTAGTTTTCTGTATGTCCTGATAAGGAAAGCTTCGCTTCCGAATGTTTATTATTTGTCTATGATTGTCATTTTTTCTTAGTATAATGTGTATCCTGATGAGGGGAGCTTCGCTTCTGAAAGATGTTGATATTTATATTTAAAACAGCGGTGTACACGGAGAAATTTTATACATTTTATTAATGTTACTCTACTCCTTCTATTCTGATTCTAGAAAAGAGTACAGTTGAGCAATCGTAGGGGTGGCGGTAGGGTGAGGGTAAGGGGAAGGATTTGTTTGTATTTTACGTCCACAATTACGCTTATATGAAAAGTAAGGAGATCGGACAATCAGATATACTTGCATTAAATTTCATATGGAAGTTAAATTTATGGAAAGTAAGGAGATCGGACAATCAGATATACTTGCATTAAATTTCATATGGAAGTTAAATTTTTTGATATGTTGGGAAATTGAATATTAAATTTCATTATCTAACTTAAGGTTAAACGATACGCGATATGCGCTCACAGATGGCGCTAAATCAAGTATTTGAGAAAACACTTTTAGCACTTAATGCTTATAAATATTGATATGAATCGTTTATTGGCAGGTGTACAATGAACATTGTAAGGTTAAAGCTAAAGTTCTTCAAGAATCTTGTAAAAATAGTGTAAATGTTAGTTTTACAATAATACAATATTGTATTTTTTATAAGTTTCTTGAAGGACTTGAACTTTTAATCCACAGTAACAATTTATTCCATTTTATATTCCGTGTGTACCCGCCAAAAATCAATATATTTCAATATTTAAAAACGTTACGTGCAAAAGGCGTTTTTGTTTTCAATTTTAAAAGGACGCTAACGCTCGTTTTTTCCAACTTTTCTGTTGACCTATTTGATGCATTGATCAAACCAGTGTTTTGTTGAGCAACGCTCTGTTCACCTGTTTCCAATCATGTTTTATCGTTGTTCATCTTAAAGATGCCCGCCCACTTTCATAGACAATAAAATAACATCAAATTAAAAACTTTCCATAATAAATTGACGTATTTAAGTTAAATAAATAGCCGGTAAAACTAGATACATCAGTATATGAAGGGAGATTTTTTTTTCTTTTTCTCGTTTTCCTGGAAAGTTAAAAGTAATAATATTTTCGTATTTTAATCTTAATCTTCCCATAATTGCCAGGTGCTAGGGACGGCAGAACTATGTGCTGTGCATACCACATGGCAGAACAGACGTGTTGGTTCAGTACAGCATGGCGCTGGGTATGGTGTTGCTAAATAACGTCTCTCTTGATATCTTCAACATAAACCTTGAAGGTTTCAGGAGACTTGCAAATAATGTCTCTTAATTTATGTCATTCTGATTAAATTTAATGTTGAAATGTATTTTTGTATCTTTGTATACCTTTGTTACTATTCGTGTGTATAGTAATGGACAGTCTGTTATACACAAAAAATCATAATAATGACTGCAGTTCAACGTCTCTCTAATAATAGAAGTTACCTGTATTTTCAGAAAGGCAGTCATCATTTAAAATTAATAATAACTAACTAACTCACCATCACGCCGTTTCTCCGTAGGGGTGGGTAGAAAGGACGGACCGCCAAACAACTCGATCTCGGCATACACTTCTTGCTTCATACACATTCATACAATGTCTTATAATTATTCCGACTTCTGACATGGCCCGACTTAAGTATTTGATTCACTTGATCGTGCCATCGATCGTCTCCGGCTTCTTCTTCCATTCACATTCGCGTCATATGTTCGCCTTACACTCCTTTCTTCGTTCATTCGCTCAACATGCCAAAACCATCTAAGCGTCCCCTTCATAATCGTACTCATTACGCTTACATCAGCCTTCACATTTATCACACGATCATACGTGGTTTTATCATACGTTCGCTTCAGAGATCTCATTTCTATGGCATTCAGTCTACTTTCTTGCTTCCTTTGCCAGTTCCATGCCACACTGCCAAATACCAGGGTTGGTATCGGCACCCCATTATGGCCTTATAGCTTCGCTTCTTTGGACAATTTTTGTTAGCGCCAACCGCTCTCAGTTTTCTGCATTTCAATATCCTTATCAGTCTTTCCATTTCTCATAAATAAACTTCCCAAATATGCAACTCATCGACCTGCTCCAATTGTTCACAAATATATTGCACACTGTTTTCGTACTAATATTGTTTAATAATAATTGTCTGTAATTCGTCCAATCTTTGCACCGCCGTTATCTCATTACGAAAAACCCCGTAAACAAGTTTAACTGATTGATTTTCAAGTCTAGGCGTTCGCGCATCCGCCCCGCGTTTGACAGCACCACTTGCCCCTCGATATAATTATTGTTACTCGTGGTTTCAGCAGTTCAGTGTTCGGGCAGTTTCAGTCTTGCTCGATCGCTCGCGCGGCGCATACTGCCACAGCTCGCTCCACGGACAATTCTGTTCGGTTCAATCAAACGTAAACGTCGAGAATAATTACTTACTACCTTGCTAATAAGATCCAAGTGAATTTGTATTCGATACTTGCAATTTTTAACCTGTTGTGCTTCGATACTGAATATTTATATAAAAACAATATTTCTTTTATTCATTATTAACTGTGGGGGTAGTGCAATGCCAAACATTCTAAATAACATAAATACAATTGCAATAAATCAATTAAACATAACTCTGAATAAGATGAATAATAAGACTAGCATTAGATTGTGGATTGTCCCAAATATTTAAATATTGTTCGATGTTGGAACCTGAAAGACCTAATGAACTAACTGATTATAGGTACATAAATATTTACAATTTATTGTAAAGTTTTCAAATGCGTATTTTCAAAAATAATTGCATTATTTTTACTCATTGTTTTATAATATGAAGGAAACAAGTGTCAGCTGCTCGTAGCTAGTGGGATTATTGTAATCCCAATATTGGGGAGAGCTGTGAGGTTAAGGCGATGCAATGCGAAGTAATGCAAATTTATGTGTTTTTGGTTTGAAAATTTGATGGCCTAGAAATATCATACATGATTTAATTAAATACTACAAATAGAACACACCTTGACCTTTGGTTTAAGAGGAACGGCTGCGCTGCCTGTTTCATACATAACTTTATTTTGGATTTGAGGCCACAATACCCATCCAAATCGAATGTTTAGTAAATTTCTAGTACGGATGAGAAGTATTTTATTTATTTTTGTTTTAAATTATGAAGTAGATGACATAAAAAAAACAATTTTCATAATTTTAGAGGAAACTTAGAAAATTATTTGCGGGTTTACTGTATTTTATTATTATTAAATTATTGTATTTGATATGTAAATATGATTTCGTAATTAACATATAAAAACAAAACATTTAAAAAAAACCCCTTTCGAGTCAATATTTTAAATTATGTACGGCAAAATTGTGTTCCATCGTAAATTGGACGTTTTTAATTTAATTTAAAGTCCACCATAATGCTTATTTTAATAATAAAAATAATTATATTTTCAAAGCAAACGGGTTAAACATTTTTTAAATCACAGTTAGCACCCAAATAATTGTTAAAGTTTTGTATGAAACAGGCCGCGCAGCCGTTCCTCTTAACCAGGCATTTTTTGAGTCTTTTAAATCACACCTAAAATAAATGGCAAATTAAGTTTTTTAGAATATGACCGAAAAAACATTTTAATATTTATGCTGAGCTTTACAAAATAAAATAAAACAAGCATTTTGGTGAAGTTTTTTTTGCGTAAATCGAAACCATTCGACCGGTGTTAAGCGGGAATTTCAACCCTTTCGCCACCTGCATAAGGACTGCGTGATTTCGTTCGAATTTTACAAAGTGGATTCTCTCAATGTGATGAAAACAAGTATCGGCTGCTCGTAGCCTATGCGATTATTTCAACCTCAATATTGGGGAGAGCTGTGACGATAAGGGAATGAAAGTAGAATAAATTCAAAACGTTTATAAGTATCTAACTAATCAGATTGGTTATTTTTTAATATTAGTCGAATCTTTTTTCAAGTAAGGTAGTCACCTATCCAAATGCCGACTTCTATGAATATTGCTAAACCTTTGTGATCATTTGCTGATGCATATTGGTTTTACATCTCGTTATTTGTTTATTTAACGCCCATAGAGTGTTTACAGATTTATCATACTGTTTGAACGTAGGGATGACGAAGAAAAAAATACAGTGGTAATGGGGGTATATAAAAGATAAGTCATCTCCTTATATTACCCGCACACAGGCACTACATGAGTTCTCATTTAAATTTAAGAAAAAAATAAGTTATGTAATAGTATGTATGTCGAATTGATCACCTCGGTAGGAATAAATCTTTTAAATGGTTCTAAAAATTATTATTGGGTGTTTTTTTTTTACAGAAAATAACATAAGTAATAAATTCTATTTAGAAAGAAGCACACTAATAAACTTAATGTATTTATTGAACACATTCGAATAAATATTTTTTTTAGTTTGGACACAGTGTCGTAAGGGAAAACATCAATAGAACAATACTAAACTTATTACCAAGTTTGTGCACTGTTTGAATTGGAGAATTTATGGAAATAGTTTCTTGCAGACCTAGGAACATTGTACACAGCCGTTATATCCATTTTATGTGGAATTTATAATTAATAACGGTTTCTGTGCTAACAATGGGTTCCCATGCGATAAGGGATGTTTCCATGGGTAATATATGTGTTATGTAGATTATTTTTTGCTGATTCGTCAGTCAGGCTTACTGCTAAATCTTAGTCATTAGCACCAGATGATCGATGCGGAATGCAATCCAAATCTCTTGCATAAATTCTTAAATTATATCCATAAAATCTATCATGATCCAAATGTCATTATCGTGACATTTTCTACTGTCGCATAATCCCAGTGCGCGTATTCTTTGTGGTCATTCGTGTGACACGACAATTTTTATTTTCACAATTTCTATTATTCATTTAATAATAATATTGTTCTGTGTCGAATGATAATTACAATTGTTAGAAAAGTTAGAAGTATATTTTGAATGCAATTCACTTTGTACTTATTTTAATTATGTTTTCTATAAGTACGCTTATTTAATAAATTGTAATTTATATATTATATAGATAAAACTGATCGGAATGTTTGTATTTTTATCGCAATATATATATATATATATATGTAAAATGTTTCATTCAAAACGTTTTCATCCTGTAGTTGAAAAAAAAAGTATTTTTTACATATGCAATTACTCTGTTATTTAAAAAAAATCCAAGCGTTACAATCTCATTTGTTGCATAATTATAAAATAAATCGTTACGTTCATTAAAAAAATTGTGCCACGGAATCCAACTTGAAACATTTCACGCTTAGACCACTGCTCGACAAGGGTTGTCAAATTACATAGCAAATTAATGTGAAGTTAGTTACTTTAAGGCACATTTTTCCCGAAATTAAAGGTTAGGAAGCCAAATCAGTAGCCGGTAGCAAATACGTGGAAAAGCTGCGAACTTTTTGCTTGATTCATACTGCTAAATTGTTTGTGGCGAAAGTTTGAAAGTCGTGGAGGTATGAACGTTATTAGTTATTATTTGTTACGAGCATTCATTACGTTTGGAAAGTTATTCCAAATATTATGAATGCTCGTAATTATATTAAATAGACACATTCCAATGTAATGGGTTTTCCATCATTGGTGGAAGGCACTTAGTTATCAGTTCAATGTAAACGAATACCGTAGAAAGATAATAATACATGCAGCTCCTGATATTTACCATACATTAACATGGCATCATGCTACACTGGCGCCATCTAGCGACCCGAGTTGTACTAATTGTTTTTTTTCATAAATTTTAATAGATTTTCTCATAAATATATTCTTAATAAATTATAGAAATAGAAAATTCAAAAAATAAATATTAGGTAAAATACATATGATTTTAATTCCCTTTTTGCTCATGTGCGTATATAAATATTTTTTTAAAGAATCTATTAGGATTGTATTAACATTTAAAGCCTCGCTGATTGGGCACTTTCTTAATTATTTTACAAAATACTTTTACAGCGCCCTTGAGGTGATTTTTCACAAAAACGGCGCTATACAAATCATCCAACTATTATTATTATTAAAGAAAATGAAATATTTTTTATAAAAGCAATTCTGTCTGGAAGCCTATAGCCCGGGCCGATAGAGGCGGTAGTGTAGTATGTTGCCATCAAATGGCAATAGCCGGAGGTGTCATTTAATAGTATTTGATATAAATAATAACGGGTCTAAGCCAAGAAAGGATTTTCTCTCTCATAGAATGTATTTTCCCCGTAACTTTTGTTTCTATGGTATTTATGTCTCTTTACAGTATATAATATTTGCTTCATCTTACTAACTTCTTCGACTTCCATTTTGGTATGATAGTGGTGAAGACTCTTTAAGCAAAATCCGGAGGCTTCAAATTCGACCCTCGGTAAAGTATAGTTTTGTAATTAATATAAAATTTACTATTTAATCTGCTATCGATAAATAACATCGCTGTTTACATGACTTATAACAAAACATTTCTTCAAAAAATAACTGTATTATAGTAATAGAAAGGTGATAAGGTTGAATATATTTAATAGAAAAGAAATAACAAAACATGTATATAAAAAAGGATATACATTAAGGTACCTACATAAAAAAAGAAAGAAAAAAATTGAACGCACGAGTTACAATAAAAGCGATAGCTTTATGTAACAAAGGGTAAAAACAGATAATGGACACCATACTGTACCCCCCCCCCTAACTTATAATCGCGGTATAAACATTACGTTGCGCGTAAGGTCGGAATAGTGAAAAACTTGAGTTATTACCACACCGTAGGTAATGGTTAAAACGGCATTAAATCGTGCTTAAGAGGAATATACAGCCAAAAATATCGCTACAAGCTCTGTCTTATGTCACCACGAATATAGGTAATTGGCATAAAATTTGCTTGGCAAGCGGAGTCTAGAAACTTTGTTGTAAACGAGAAAAGCGGTTTTTATTTATATTGTGAAAAAAAGTAATCTTGGGAATTTTTGACAAATAATCTTAGCTGTAAAGTAGAAATAATTTTCTAATGAAAAAATATGTTACAATAAAAACACATAAATTTGTTGTAGACCACTTTTATTTTATTAAAACTCTACCGGTTTCGGAAGCACCCTTCTTTCATCAGGAGAATATATATAGGAGAACCGGTAGAGTTTTAATAAAATAAAAGTGGTCTACAACAAATTTATGTGTTTTTATTGTAAATTATGGCGAGCCACAAAATTAATGCTTTTTACAAATATGAAAAAATATGTTATTTAGTAGTTTACACTTATATTTTTTACAACGTAATTAAAAAATATATTTTGACTCTTATCAAGGGAATTTCTATCAAAATGTTCAATTTATCCAAACGCATATTTTTTGGGTTTTAATAATGTAAACCGATTCGTAGTATAAATTAATTGAAATAGTGATTACACCGATAGCTTCGCCTTAAGGCCGGCTTAACCACACCCACGCTGAACCGCCGCGTAAGAATCTAATAAGTAAGACGGCAGGTATATATTGATGTCTATATATTATTGATGACCTATAAAAGGGATCTAAAATATTTTTATACGCTTTTGTTTCAGATTAAATATTATATCTCCCAGATAAGAAAATTCTTTCCCGAGATTGTACAGGCTTGGAATGCATGAATGTTGATATTAAAATGGAATTGTAATAATAGTAATATTTATTTAATTGAAACACACATTATTTAACAACAAATTTTAAGAAAGCTGTGACTGCCCAACTAGGAACAAATCCCGTTTTAGGACAGTCAAATTGACAAGTTTAGTTCATATTAAGTGCCATTATACAAAAATAGATGGAAAAAAAACTAGTATGGTAATATAATGATCTATAAAAAAGTATAATAATTAAGAAGTGAAGAATAGTTTAGAAAAAACAATTGTGTATACCAGATAATTTGAGTATAGTATAATAATTAATATAGAATAATAGTTAAGTTCAAAGAGATAAGTAGAAAGTATAGAGTAATCGTTTACGTATACTAGATAATTTGAGTATAGTACAATAGTTAAGTACTTATGAAGAGATGAGAAAAACAAATATTATAGAGTAAACAATTATGTATATATTTTTTTACAGTAACTCCACACAGGAGACCCTGAGGGAAATAATTTCCCTCAAGGCCTATATCATCTTTGGGGATGCTGTGTGGAGGGTCTTTTAGAGGATAGGAAGGAGTGAACTTGGGTCTTGAAGAGTATGGAGAAAACACAGAGGCCGGCAGATCATTCCACAGCCGAGCTGTTGAACACAAGAATGAATCGTAGAAGCGATCCGTTTTCATGTGACAAATGTCAACCGTGTGCAAATGTTGGGCACGCGTTTGGCGTGTTTCCCGACTATGTATATGTGTTTGATAGGTACTGGTTGGGTTAGTTGAGGAAAAAAATGCGTTTAAAATTAAGTATTAAAAAGATAATATTTATAAGATTGAGTTACGTCTTTTCATTTTCTGTCGTTTTTTCCGTTTTCATGTTTCATTTGGTTTATGTTAATATTATTTTCTACAATGATTAAATATTAAATGAGTTTTTTAAATCTCAATAAAAATAATTAATAATTAAAAATTAAATATATTTAATAGTTACTCGTACACGATGTGATTTGAATTTTCGGTCATCGTTGTATGTTAAAGTTCGGTAATGACCTGATAAATATGCATCTGTTTGTTAACGCCCAACATGCACTGATCGTATTTTAATGATATTCTAACAAATGTAACGGTTTAATTTATCTAAACATGACAAACAAGCTTACACTGGAACTTCTCTATTTTGCCATTATCAGGTTATGCCCAAGTACCATAGACCATGGGCATTTTTGTCTGGTATTGTTTTGTTACTTGTTACGTTTCACGAACCGAACCACTGTTATCGTGATGGATGTCGCATTAGTTAACATAGCAGTTATCGTAATGAATTTAACTTGTTTACCATAATACATAATGTAATTTGGTTCCTACAGCATAGGGCAGGGATGATATTGTGATAAAATTTTCCTTTCATAGTAATCTAATCTGATCAGAGCTAAAATTTCTGGCAATCCATCAAGTGGAGTAGCGACAAACTGTCGTGCCCCGGGCGACCTTATAAATGCCCACCCACCTTCAAATCGAATGCCATAACACTGAGAGATGTAAGGTACTTTATCAATTTAACGACATTTTGATGGTGACACTGAAAAAGTGTACGTAACATTTTGACGAATTAATATCGAATCACCTCGGGCGAAATTTGTATATTACCTTTACCACTTTACGCCACTGAATCTTTTGTTAATGTATTTGGCTTTGTTGATAGTGTTAGTGATATAAGATGGCTGAAAATATTTACAAAATATATTAATAAATGAAGTAAAAATTACTTTGCAATCACCACTTTATTAATATACATATTAGACAAATTTGAAATTATATTGTAGAAATTAGAAAAAAAGTGTTAATAGTCAATTAAATATAATTAATAAAAAAAAATTAATAGCTTTCTCTTGAATTTATTTTCATATTAATATTAATAATAAAAATAATTTCTAAAGTAAATTTGTTATTCAATGTTTTATAATCATTTTTGTTTAATTATCACCTGCTTTAATCAATTTTGTTTTATGTTTATATATTTTGTCTATTCTTACAGTATTGCGTTCTACGTTTATCATTTATCTATACTTGACATTATTATTTTTTAGTATTTTGTATATTCCTGATGAGGAAAGCTTCGAATTCTAAACAATTTGATATGCATATATTAATAAATTGATGAATACAAAGTAATCTTTAATTAATTTATTACAAAATATATTTCTTCTTCTTTAATTTATTCTCCAATATTAATGAAGATTGAGTGTCACTAGATCTCTAATTCTCTCTTTGTCTCTTCTTCCCCTTTCTCGTCAGTTTTCTCGATGAAAATTCCCCATAGCAGCTGATATGTTCTATGTGCCAAAGATCTTTGAAATTATTATTATCTTTAATTATTAATTATTAGAAATTATTATCATAGAAATTGTTCAAACAATACATATAACTCTACACAAACTTGATCCTTTCCCTTCCCCTTCCTCCTATCATCCTAACCTTGTAACTTTTTGTTTTTAAATTGAATAATTTAAATACTTAAGTGAAAACCTATCATTGGTTCATATATTTGCCATATGTATTTATTGCTGTAAACTGTTGGTTTTCCAAATAAAATAAAATAAAATCAAATATGCCAACAAATGATAAATTGCAAAATCAGTCAGACATATCTTACATTTCGGCCTTTCGTGGTTTTAACATAAATTATTTCGTCTCTTTGGCATTTATCAGAGGCGTGCTATGATTATTTTTCTGAATTAAAATAATGGAAAAGCGTAAACATCTTATTCCCCCTTATCTTCTATATATATTAAAGAAAATCAATGTAAGTATGTTTGTCCTCGATGTTAACGAAAATCACTGGATCGGTTTCGCTTAAAATAGCACAGTTTGTTTTTATTAGTGCCGAGAAGGTTTAGAAAGTGGTTTGAATGAATTCCGATATGTAAAACTGTTGCTATAACGTTTTAAAATTAGTATGAAAAGCATTGAAACCGCCATGTTTTATTTAGGTTAGCCCATAGATATAACACTCTGGTTAGCTGCAGATTGCATATTCAAAAGAAGAAGGTTTTTTTTGGGTAGAATATTTTCAAAATGGAAAACACGAGTAGGTGCCTACTTAAGAACTTTATGATTTAGATAAATTTGGAAATATTAAAGTTTTGAATGAAATAAAATTTTCAAATCAATGTTTCTTTATTTGGAGATAGTTACTTTCGCTGTCAAATCAATTATGGCACCCTAATGACAATCAAGAATTCACAACATCATAACTTTATTCCAAATCCCGAACGAGGCCGGGTACACATTAACTAATTATTTATAAAGATCTGTATATTGATTAGCCATTCACGAAAGAGATTGTGCACTTTTTTCAGGTTCTTAAAGAAAATGAAATAAAGAAACATTTTTTTCAAATGTATCTTGATATTTATAAATATTTACAATTTTTTTTACATTTTATTTTGTTTTTGTGTAGTGAAACAAGACAAATTACAAGCTTGGCTGACTTTCAAACAATTTACAGATAAAATAAGTGCCAAGTTTCGGTTATTGAATTTTTTTACGCACTCGGGTACCTTCATAATAAAAATTTTCCGGGCCTTCGTGGATTAATAAATACCTTTGCTGTGTAACTTCAACCAGCTTAAGGACGGTGCGGTGTAGACTGTGCACGGTGTACGCTGTATCTGCGATGTGATAAAATACCCGTGAGAGGCAATGAACCATGGACGGTGTACAATCCTTGCCACGAGACCGTTTTTTTCTCTGGTGGCGTTCTTATATATTTTCAAACTTTTAGTATACTTTTAACGATTTTCTTTTTGATTTGTGCTCTGTATTATATAATTAAGGTTTCAAATCTTTTACAAATTGATAATTACTTCATTATAAATATTGTGTCTTTCAACTTTTTCAAAAAGTTGCAAAAAAATGAATATTTTGAAAAATGCAGTGTTAACTTTTGATAAATCGTATTACCTTACTTTTTGCCATTCAAATGGTGTGTGTAGTTATTGTGCGAGATAGGTAAAGAAAATGTGATAGGGTGAAACCGGTCCAGTCTGAAATAAACAAGTGGAAGATAGTTACACAGGTTTTTCAATTAAAAATTCATATTAAAATTGAATTCGACCATGAATTGACAGTTTCAAAATAAGAAATAATAAAGAAAATGTGTTATCATTTTGAAAATATATCTGCAAACGTTTTCCTGTGTTTGTTTCACACTTGATTTAAAAAAAAAATTCGTTTACTTATCGAACCTACCTAGTTTTAGTTTTCAATGGAAACTTCAAAGGATCATAGATCAAAATAAAAACTACACTGTAAGTTATAAATCGTTTCGTTTTCAAAGAAATTCTTATGCAGAACGTGCAACAGATATTCCCTTCGCTGGTTTTGTGGACAGACAAACATGAAAAGATAATATTGCTATGTAAACAGAAGTACGCATTTACCTTACAAATTTCGTATAAATGTTATCTGAGCTTTCTTATCACACCGAACCTTTCTCAAATGGTTTTATAATGTTCCCCTTTACGCCGTTTTGCCAATATATTTGTTATCACATCTATTTGCCAATACCCTTATCATTTTGATTTAAAAATAAAGTTTTTTCCACCGAACTAATCATGTTGAAACTTGCTTCAATATTTAAACCTCCACTCAAGAAGCACCTATATATTCACCAGCCGACTTGCAGAACCCAACATGTTGGATAGGCGGTCGGATGATGTGTACTGTATAAACAGAACTGCCGACCGAATCTCATGGTCGTTCTTCCCAATTTTTGATGATCAATCTGAGGCACTAATCAGTCAAGGGTTTTGTTGAGCATTCGCCTTGTTTGCCTGTTTCCAAGCATTTTTATCCTAAATTGTCTATGGAGGTGCCCGCCCACTTTCGTAGACTATAAAATAGCGACCGATCACTACCATGGACGTACAATTAACATTTGCGCCCTTGAGGTGATTTTTCATAAAAAACGGCGCTATACAAATCATCCAAATATTATTATTATTATTGACGTTTCTTTTTCTTCAAAATAAGACAAAACGTAGCTTATTATAAGTAAAATTAGTTAGGTTCTCTTTAGTTTTATTTCAAACATACAAAAAACATGTTTTGACATTCGAAAACGGATATATATCTTTGTCATTCAATATTTGATTAGCGATAAATAGATCGCGAACGAATAAGGATGTTTGTCATTTCACTGACATTTGTTCACTCTTATTGACAATTTTTATAACTGTTTATCTGTTGAGAGAAACTTAACCCACAAAAATCGATATCCAAAAATTGATCTTATATTTGATCTAGAATTTCGTTGGGAAGAGCGTATTTGTGCATTTGAACAGTGTTGAGGCAACATTTCGGATCAACAGTTGCTCATTAGGATTGGAAAGAACGGCCGTTAGTATTAATGTCCTAGTTATTATTATTCCATTGCCGAATAGGATCCATTCCAACTTGCTGCCCTAGGGATCCAGCAAGTCAGATGTTGAGTAGGGCCCATTAGCAACCGACGCGACGTAATAATTAAAAAGTAAAACATATATTTTTAACTGTAATAAATCGTAAAGCTTTAACAATTTAGGTACATATTTTAAATAAATTATTTATTTCCGGCACGTTCCAGAGCTGTATATAGATTCTGTCAGTATCGCCCTGGTGAAAGACCACCGTCCATAATGGAAACGTTGCTTGAAATGGTGAAATCATGATTAGTGACCAGGTCTGAAAATTCAGATACTTCCCAACATTCCTCCTCCCCAATCTCCTTCCCCTCCCCACCGCCTCACAACACACCCCGATCGGGGATGCCATAGTCCCACTGGCTCCGAAGAGCTTGGTCTGTTGTGCGGTATTCACATTAGAAAATAAATAAATAATAAAATCAATAATTAATGCTATCCTCACCGTAACAAAACTGTACTGCATTTTTTTTATATCTCAATTTGTTTAATACTTGCTCATATTTTTATAATATTATTTAAATCGATATTATTAAATTGGACTCTATATGTATCTCTATAACAAAAGTGTCATGTTGTTTTCATATTTTAAAAAAATCCAACTTGTGTACATTGATCATGCACGTTGTGATCAATGTACACAAATTGGAAAAAAAATTGCACCACTTTCACCTATATTGTTCTAATTTTGCGCTACATTTGTATGATGATTGTTATTTATTGTTGAAATAAACTCCTGCTGACAAGCTACTTGCAGTTGCTTAGCGGGTATTAGTTCCCATTGTATGTAATTAATAATATACTATAAAAAAATATATACGAGTACAGTAATAATAATGAATAAAAAAATGAATATATGTAATTTTTTTATTTATATATATATTTTTTTTTTATTGCTAAATTCATATTTTGCAATTCCATTTGATTATTTATTTTATCAGTGAACTTATCTAACGTGAAATAATTTTTTTCCGGGTTATATTGACTTAACAACCAAAGGCTTTGTAAACACTGCAGCCTCTAGATAAGGAATCTCTCCCCATTTTTGCAATATGAAAAGATTAACTTTATGGTAGAAGCCCCTCCGTTCGGGAATTCGCCATTCAAATAATATTTCAGTTTCGTTTCAAAATTGGACTGGGTTAGTTGCTTACCACGCCCCCGGAAATCAGTGTAAAGTGTAAAGTTTGTTCGGCGACATAAATTCAGCTTCATATTGAACAAGTTTCAGCACCCGGTTGGTTTCAGTTGCGAAAGAACACTCGTGTTTTGTAAACTTTTCGATATTAAATTGTTTGTAAATGAGTTCGTTTGTTTGCGTTTATCATTGAGATATTACTATTTGATGTTTAATTTTCACATGTATTTAAACAACACGTTTTCATGTGCTAATTTTATGTAATAAATATTATATTAAATAACGTTCTTCGTATTAAATCACGCAGATAACAAACATTTTGCGCGGGACGGTAACTACATTTAGAGTTAAACGAAACGTGTTACGTGCTCACAGATGGCGCTAATTCTATAATTAATGCTTTTAAATATTGAGATGGATTGTTTGTTGGCGGGTGTACATGGGGAATAAGATATGGAATACATTTTTTTTGTAAGTTGAAAGGTCAAGTCAAACTTTTCAAAATACTGTATATGTTAGTTTTACAATAATATATATTTTAAAGATATATATATTTATTGTATATAATTAACAATATTGTTTACATGGTAATAAGAGTAGGTATATAAGTACTAGAAATGTTTATTTATTTATTTATATAATCCTTTTCGTTTCTTTTTTAAAAATTAATACCTCTCTACTTGAGAAATTCTCGTGTTTAGAGAGGGAGTACTATTATGGTTTGTTATACATATAATTAATTTGAAGAGTACTACCATGAACTTGATATTCTGGTGCCTATACACTAATTTCAAAAAATAAATTAAAAGTTTTTTTTTTTTTACAAATAAAATATATGTATATAATGTATGTATATAAAAATATATACATTTTTTCCACGTGAGCTTATAATATACACCTAAAATTAGTTTCTTGTAATATGTATTTTAAGTTTTTTTCCTAAAAAATTCATAATTTTTTTCAGCTTGTATCTTTAGGAAGTTCGTTAAAACTGTATTCTGTTAATATTCTATTTTTATAAGTTTCTTGAGCTTTAAATCTATAGTAACAATGTATTCCATTTCATATTCCGTGTATATACCGCCAACAAACAATTCGTTTCATTATCTATTATACGTGTTAAAAGCGTTTTTTTTTTTTCAAAAATATTTAATGTGGCTCCATCTGTGAGCCCGTATTTTACGTTTCGCTTAGCCTTAAGTAAAGTTCTTTGAAATCGGTTCTCCGTGGATTTCATCCATTATTGCCGTCGTATTCATTTATTCAATGTTAAATCGTTTTAAATGGGATTTGGGTTAAAATAAATTTAACTGTCCCGATTTTTGCATTTTCAGTACCCAAGTTCGGGCTTCTAAGGCGGTATTTACCGACAAATCTCAATAAGTAAATTCCTCCGAAGTGGATGCCTCGAGCTCCAGCGAATTTAAATAACTCCACATTTTCTGTGCCACCGATGGCACATTTACCCAAAATGCCCAATAAGCAAATTCTCACAAGTCAAAATTTCCGACTTTCCCAATTGCTAGGAATTTGGAAAGGCCAAAAATTCTACATTCCAGAAATACATACATACATGTCAATTAATTCGAAATCAATGGGAATTATTTGAAGACAATATTGATTATTCTTAAATTGAGACAGTTTAATTGATAGAGACGCCAGTCCCGGTAAGGCTAGGGGATCAGGGTTCTAGTCCCAGTTTCGACCGTGTCTTTTTCCGGTTTATGTTTTATTGAGATTTGATAAGCTTCAATAAGTTATTTCAATTAATTTATATTCATTTAATATCTATACGTGTACTGACTAACTAACAAACCATAACGTTATTTCTCCCCAAGGGTAGGCAGTCAAGATGGACCGTCGCAATAGTTGGCACACATTCATTGCTTCATTCACATGCATACATCGTCTCATATATATATACTCGTCCGTTATACCAACTATTGACATCAAGAACCGACTCCAGTATGTGATTAACTTGATCGTGCCATGTCTTCCAGGTTCATCTCCGACTTCTATATTCATTCACTTGTGCGTTATATTCTCTTTAGACTGAAATCCTGTTGTACTGGTGCAGTCCCAACGCTCCCCGCTTTTTCCATCCGAAACATATATCCGTCCCTTTCTTGGTCTTGTTAATTACGTTTACATAGACCTTGCATTCCTATCGTATCTCCACATGCCAATACTAACACATCATCTTCCCCTTGTCCTATTCGGGTCGGGGACCCGTCATTTCGATAAGGCACCTCCAGGCGTCCCTGTCCAGGGGTCTGATTCCGATTGCCCTTATCCTTAGGCTTAAAGACTTTTTGCTTAACTGCGATGCCGGTTCTCTCAGATGACAGCTGTCATTAGCGAATGACATTCTTAAAAAATATAGATATTTGAGTAGTTTTAACAACAACAAAAAAACTCTATAGTATCATACGTATTGACTTTAAACGCTATTAGTGAGTAATTTGTCGCATAATGATGTTATTAAATGAACCTGATTAACGAAATTGCCATTTTTGTAAAGTGCCTATGCCAAAAGCCAGAAATGTCAGAAAAAACTACACGTGTTAAGTATGTGTGATGCACTTATAATTTTTAATAATACTGTGATAATTAAATCATTCCTATATATCGTATTGTAAAAAAATTGTGTACAGTGCCAGGGAACATCTCTCCCTCTTCCTTTGTCAACGGTGGTTAGAGGTGCATAAATGTGGAGATAATCTTTTCAGTGAGCGGGCTGCCTATTGCTACTGTAGGGATTTTATTTACCACAAACTCTTTTAAAAATATATTGTCATTGACATGTAATCGGAATTGCGGTTAAGCAAAATGTCTTTAGCCCTAAGGATAATGGCAATGTCTTATCCTTAAAAAGTGCCCTAGGTCCCTATCCTCCGTCTATTGCATACCAAAATAACAACATACTTAATTATTTCGTTTTGTTTCATTACGTACAATTTCTAACAAGGCAACAAATATGTGATTTAGAAATGAATGATTAAATACAAATGAACATTTTTAAATTACAACATTTCTCTTAATTACTGTGGTTAATTACAAACATATTAAAAACAAACTAATAAAAAACAAGAAATAACAACAATCACACATATTAGAAACACTAGATCTCAGCGTCAAAAACACATACAACAAGGAACCACAAACACAACATTTGGACAAAAAAACTTCTTATACTATTGTACTGTACTCTGCAACAAAATCCCACGATACTTTAAAAATCGCAACAATCATAATAAATTTAAAAAAAAAACAAATAAAACACTGGATACGTTGTAACTGCACTTAGAACACTTCACCTTAGATTTTTTTTTTCAATATAATATGATGTAATTTCATGTTTTGTAAATGAAATCCTCAGCACAGGAAATCCCACTGAGGATATAATTATTTGTTATTTTGTTATAAAAAAATAAGATAAAGAATATTATTATTATTATTATCATATTGGTGTTGACTGGGTATTTTAGGTGGGCACCTATTACCCACTAGGGCAACAAGTAGCCGCTCCGTAGGCGTCTATAACATACCAGACTAGTAATAGCTTTGTTTGTTTGATCACAAAATTGGGTCCAATTGTTGGAATAAGTGTTTTAAAGCAATTACCATTTAGATAACAATCCTCTGCACGAGTATCTTTCCGTGTGTAATTCAAGCAATTGTCGTACATGCGTTTTTCGCTAGAGAGGTATAATACAGCGTATGTATACTCGTATATTGTTAACGTAACTACCTCTGAATATGACAAGTCATGGCATTATCTACGTTAACGTTTTTTGCGAGTAGAGTGATGATTGAGATCGCTCCTGACGTCAATAATAAATTTCAATCTAGCATTCGGTGCCCGCTTTAGCAATATAACGATTTTGTTTTACGTGAATACCGCGCAAGATTCCCAATTGCCCGAATCCTATCGCCTATAGTGGCATCGCCTATTGTTATATCTTGTGAGGCTGAAAGGAGTGGGAAAGGAAATGAGATGGAGAAGACGAAGGTTGGGTAGTATGCTGGCTATTCAGATCTAGTTACCAAACATGGCTAATGCAATTTATAATCTGAACGGTGGTCTTTCACCAGGGCGATACTTAGGGTTTCTACCAATCTTGATTATATATTATTTCAATCTATTGCCGACTTGCAATTTAAGGGTAAACGTAATACGCGCTCACAGATGGCGCAAATTTATATATTTTAGAAAAAAAAAATTATTGTAAAACTTACATACCTATACAGTTTTTTGAAGGATTTGAGCTTTAAACGTACAAAAACATTTTTTTCCATTTTGTTTTACGCATGTACACCCGCCAACAAACAATTCATCTTTATATTTAAAAGCATTAAGTGCTATTAAGTGTTTTTCCTGGATATTTAAATTAACGCCATCGGGCGCGTATCACACTTCGTTTACCCTTAATGACATATTCCGATATAAAGAACGTTTTCAGTTCCAACCAGAATTTAATTTGTCTGATAAAAGTGAGATACTTATTACAGATTAAATCAATAATGTTCCAACAAATTATATTATGATATTTTCAATATGCACGCGTTTTCCTTAATCTTTTCAAAGAATTGTGTTCCTCTGTAACTTAATACTTATTTTCCCTGATATATTTTTAATGTATTTGCTTATGAATACGACGAAGTCCTAGCGACATAATATGTAATCGTATGAGCTAACAACGAGTACGTACGACGAATGAAATAAATCATGAGATCGTAAAGTAATTTACAGTACGGTAAAATAAGGTTTCCGGGGAAAGGTAATCGAATTCTGATGACATTTTTATTGGACTTTACCACCAGTGTGAAATTTTTCCTTTTCTTCCACTTTGCTGGTTCGCTAAAGCGATTATATTGGTGGCTTGATTGCCAATAAGATTAGAGTGCTTCTGTACCCATATTCTTTTGTTGGAGCTTTGCCACGGCTACGGACTAAAAGAACTCGGGAAGCCGAAAGGAATAGGTTTTTTTTTTTTAATCGTTGTTACGATTTTCTTATTATTTAACTTGTACGATTGTCATTTACCGACACAAAATTGACACCGTCAACTTGTAGCTTTTTAATAAATCTAGATTATTTATTCAGGTAGGTAGATAGTCTCATTATAATATTGTTGTTAAAAATTGTGACCTGGACTCGCCAGAGCTCATCAACTTTATAAAAAATTCACATACCGTCAAGACCAACCCGACAAACTGTTTTTTTTTTTTTTAATTTGCCCGCATGTAGGATTAATCTTATGATAAATTCTCCAATTCCCCGTATTTGTGCGCAATATAACGCACAATTTCACAATATCGACATTCTTCACAATACCCTTTCAAAATATCGAACGGAAGTAATACGTACGTACACAAATTGATGCACGAGTGTAAAATGTATCGAGAGCATCTCCTGTCCTGGCCTTATCGTTCTCTCCCCCCCTCCCCCCATCCTTATTATTATTTTTTTTTATCTAATTAGCTTCATAAATAAAAAGTCTGTATTTAACCACTGTTAGCACAAGAAACTTTGTTAACTTATTTTTTGTTAAACCTCCTCTGTATATACAGGTATATTTCTATATGTGTATTAAAAGCTGTTTGTTTCTTACAAATAAATACATCATTTGAAACGTTGCTTGTAATTACATCAGCCTCGTTAAGTGACAAATGCTGAATAGTTTCATATCTCCTACTCGCTTCAGCCTCACAACCGACCCTAGTTGGGCGTGCTATAGTCGCACTGGCTCCGAGTAGTAGGGACTCTTGTGTGGTATCCACGTCAAAACATTATGCAGTAATTGTTATTTAACAACACAAAATTAACACTATCAACGTGTTTAATCTAAATCTATCCAGTTGAACTAAACACTATCATTTTGATTTAAATACTATATTTTGTGACGCAAGTAACATTGAATAATTAATGTTTTTACTTTAATGCTAATAACTGGATACACGATTTTAAAAACTGATTTATTTCCAATCAATCAATCGTAATTTTAAAATTTAGTTTAATATCATACTTATCAATTCTCATTCTATTAATGTGGTCTATGATTTATTATCTTTTCTAATTGTTTTTATGCGGATTTTTATCTGCTTTGCGTTATTAATGCGAGATATTATCTTTACAGCAGAGGTTTGCGAGGAGATCTCTTTGATTTATGACGGTAGAATCTCAGTGGGTCCAACCTTTATCTCAGTGTAAACTGCGGCAGCTTAAGAGTTATCTATACCGTAACGTGAACGTTTTTTCCGCAGTCTATCTACGTCATAAGAATACGCATATTCACGTGTGCACGTCACACCTGTGCGAAAATAGATTAAAACATTAACGTTCTGTCCAAGGTGATGGAACGTGTGATCAACGACAAACTGCTCGCATACCTTGAGAAGAACAAAATATTAACGACCGTCAATACGGATTCCGGCGAAACCGCTCGTGCGGTGATCTTCTCGCGTGTGTGACGCATGTTTGGGGGCGGTGCTTGGAACGTCACGGTGAGATTCAAACAGTCTCACTGGACATTTGACCGGGTTTGCAACCGAGGACTTGTCAACAAACTGCCTTCTTACGGACTTCCTGTATCATTGTTTGTGTACGTGGATTGTTGACTTTTTGAGTGGGAGATCGATTCAGACGGTCGCTGACGGTTTCATCTCTTCCCCGCATTCAATAAATGCTAGTGTCCCACAGAGATCGGTTCTGTCGCCGACTTTGTTTTTGTTGCACATTAATGACCTCTTGGCATGTGCACCAATTCATTGTTACGCGGATGATACCTTTTCTCCCTCTCAATATTATTGGTCAAAATTGGTATACAGTTTATCTTTCTTAAAACCTTTGTTAGTACCTACCTTATAAACCTCGAAGTAAGTCAGGTTGCTTTTACTGTCGTTATCCTACGCATAACTTGGCAGTAAGTTTGTGTAAAAATAGCTCCCGAATATAGTTTATTTGGAGTGAAATATTACGAAATTTCGCCATATGAATTTTTCATTATTGCTACCATTTTCTCGATACCTTGCCTATATTAATCAGTTTAAAGTATCCTTTAAAGGCTTGAGCCTATCTGTATAAAGTACGTCGCTCCGTTTTATGACGGTAATAAGATAAAATCTTTGTATTATAAAACGACGGATCTCTTGAAAGGTTCAATGGGTTTAATACGAACTTCCATTATTTCTAAAGAGGAGCTACTTTGCTATTTGTTTTTCACCAAGACGAATTACACTCAAAGAGCTACCTGGAAATTGTAAGATTCGAAATTTACCTCAATTTGATTACCTTCTTCATAATTTTCTTTACATATTTCCGAGCAATGCAAATCTTTATACAACATTTTCTTTATCTCAAATCTTACAATGCTTCTAACTCGATCAATAACATGAAACTTCTGAAAGTCGTATAATTAAAATGCTTTACGCATTCGACTTTAATTAAATATCACCAAGTCAACAATTAGAGCACAATTTCTTTGACAGTTTTAATTCCACCCCCTCGTTCAAACAAAGGCTTGAATTTGAACAATATGTTTTAACCCATTCTGTGTGAATTTTCTCATAAATCATCTTTGCCTGAATTCTACCAACCGAACACAATAGTTTATGTGTAGGTCCTTAATGGTATTGACTTTGAAGCAATTAATACAATTAATGTCGGTAGCACGAACACGTGCCCGTAATATTACTTACCTGTAGTGATCATTATTGGCATCATGATCTATATTGAATGCGTTGGATACACCTTTCAATAGCCTCGAAAATGCGGATGTGAATGGATCACCGTCAAAATAATGTAACCCAAAACGAATGTATTTCGGAAATACGTTAGAAGTTTATGAACGGTGTACACAAATCTCTAGTTTTTAGATGCCAACTGCCAACTGCCAACTATTGCAATATTTCACGTAGGCTTCTGCAAAGTCTTGCGTCTCTAAGTAGATTGCGCCCAGGCGACGGTTTTCACGTGTCGTTCATTTACAAAATAATTCATAATCATTAGGGACCTGAAAACTCCGCGTTACTTTTGGAGAAATACGCGTTATTTTTGGGAAAATTTGGTTATTTTTCCGCAAAAACGGTGGTGTTTTGCAAAAAAAGTGGTGAATATTTTTTGTTTGTTTTCTTCTTTTAATTTTTTTGTTTTCTTTCTATTTTTTTTTTTGTAAACCGAAAAAATAATGACAGTATGCGGAATTTTCGACACAGCTGCGTTCCATTTTATTGCTATTCAAGTTGGTCATAACCATTGAAAATGAATTATTTAGATCATACATTATTACTTTCTTATTTTAAAATACCAGAAAATTGCAGATAATCAGCCCAGCAGTTTTTTTTTTCGCCTAGTTAATAAACCATTATGCAGGTTCTAGATCAAGGGTTCCCAGCCAGTTCATCCCGGAGTCAAATTTGGTTGATCCAAATAATTACGATTGTGAATTAAGAAAACAATATTTTTATGTACCTATTTAAAATTTACAAACATGGATGAGAAAAACGATATCCTGGTCGTAGGACAAATTTGATTTTTGCTAGATTCTTGCCTATCTTTTAATGAAACCAATTCTTTGAAGAACAACAACAATTCTTGCTCAAAGTCGATCCCCATGAAAAATAATTAAATTAACCCTTGATTTAGATGCTAGGCAATGCGTTCTCTCGCATAATACAAGATGAAGAGAGTTTGCGCCGCAGGCTGAAATTTCTCTCATCGTATCGATCTTTTTTGTCTTTTGTCGTCTTACTATTAAATTTGAGTAATTACGACATTTCAAGATAAAAAAACATCACTTAAAATATATTTTCTTTGATAAAAATCAATTGATCAATTGGTTTCTTAGGGCAAATATTGTGTACCGTTAAAATGACTGCTCATTTTGTAGTTTCTGTCTTTTAAAATTATGTCGTTTTATTTATTTTCATTGGTCACTACATCACTGCACATAATACATTATCAAATCCAGGTTTATTCGGTAATTCATCAAAAAAATAGCCACACGTCATCTCTCAAATTCGAGTAGCCATACCTTGCGTGCAATCTTCATCAAATTACTCCTAACTTCCAACAATGGAGCTCGTCAAACCTACAATGATTACAATTACGTTGCAACGATATAAATACGCACCTCCTGAAAATGATCACGCATTGCGCTGTCACCATTCGCGGGTCATAGACGTGTCGTCGCTCAGTTCAACGCTTAATTTCACCCCTCACTTAAGTCGCTAATAATAGCAATTGACCTTTAAATTTTTCAAACAGAGGTGACGCAGGTTTTATCTTTGATCGGAATTCTTCCCCAGCATTCGAGTCATAAATTGAATCGCTATTTTAATTGGTATTTTTCTAATTTTCCATTTCACATACATTCTTAGGATTTACTGCAATCGGTATTGCATCTGTGCAGTATATAGTCGCGCTTGTATTAAGTTCTGGTTTACTTGAATATAAACAAAAAACAGTGTAAATTGTATAAACAAATTATTGCATTTAAATATATATATATTGTTTTATTAAAAATTGTGTAATTTTATTTTCAGTTCGCTGATTAATAAGAATTCTTAAATATCGACAAATAATTAAAAACAATTATTTTATGTTTAGGTAGGTACTATAGGTGCCTACTTTTAGGTTGAATTTTTTCATACAAAAATTTTAATGAATTTTAAATATCGAACATTTATTGATTTTTTATTTTTTTATTTTTTTTTTTTAGGTCTGAATTTTTAAATATTGAACCAAGTGTGATTTTTGTATCTTGTTTTTATTCGGTCTTAATTTTTAAATATCGAACAAAGAGTGAATATTTTATCTTGATTTTTTTCAGTCTGAATTTTTAAATATCGAACAAAGAGTGATTTTTGTGTGCGTTGTAATTTCAGATTGAGTTTTATCAGACAATAAGATTTTAATAAAATATCGATAAGGATAAGAGTTTTGTAATACATAATATATTAATCATTATTATTAATAATATACAGTGTTTAAAAAGTGGTCGTGCTGTGAGGTTTAGTGATGAGTTTACTTGCGATGTATACGCTACCTGTGGGCCTTATAATAGGCCTGACGATCTTTAATATCACCAGGTAATTACTAATTGGTTTATCCTAAGGTGCTTATTACTTGATAATTATACGGGAGTGTTGATTTTCCGCTTCTAAACTTAATAATCTGATGTTGGTGTACGAAATTGGATGTCAATATGTACGTAATGGCCTATCCAAACACTACTTGTCCTGACCTAACCTAACTTAATTGGAGATTAAACATTGATGCTTCCGTGGAGTTAACAAGTAAATTTGCACTATTTTTCTATTTATTTTCTTAGAAAGCTTTTATTTTGTAGTTTTTAAATTATATTGTATGAGATAAAATTAATCATTTTTTTGGTTTGACCTTGCATACCAATGATATTTATTGATAATGAGATGTGTCATAGCAAATAATATTTAACTTTTATTTTATTTTTTGTAAATGATGTAACATTGATTTTTTGAATATATATATATATACTCGTATATATGTAATTAAAAATGCATAAAAAATGTTTATTTTAATTGCAATGGAATATTATGTGAAAGCATATAATTGTAGGTCAGCGCCCTTGGGGTGATTTTTCACAAAAAACGGCGCTATGCAAGTTATACAAATATTATTATTATTATGAGGTAAAGTACGATATTCTAAGGCAAGAGTAGATACTGATTTTAATTTGGATTTCATGCTTGTATTCCATCAGAGACATACTAAAAAGGAAGATATTATTATTTGACAACACAAAATTATTATTTCGTTAAATTAATGTAATAATTTGGATTCTGACTTTGCAAATAATTAACTTCAGCTAAGATATTTGAAATAAAAGCTTTCTTCGTAAACATCAATCCTTCCTCCAATTATTCTTTGTTTTATTTTAGAGATGCGGTTGTAGGTATTAGAATGGAATTTATTATCACATTGTAGATTTGTCTTCTATTTATTTAATGTTCTATGCCATGAAATGAGACATATAAACGTAATAGCGAATTAAGTCGGTAGTGTACCCCAAGTAAGTTCAATTTGTCCTCACTTCGGGTGAAATTGATCAAACATTTTCTTGAATCAATTTCATTGTTCTGTCGGGGTCTTGAGAGTCGAAAGTTCTTATGTAAATTGGAGGCTTCAGTTTTCATTAATTAAAATCGGTACAGACCACACTTCTACGTATTATCTGTTCAGTGGAACGAGACGTCTTCACCTTCTTTATATGGTAGAAATTATCAGTCTAGAGCAGAGGTTCCTAACCTTATTTATCCCCCCGCCCACTTTTGGACTATATTTTCATTAGCCCCCTTGCATCTTCCCTTAAAATCAGTACCCAACTTGGCCATACGGTAAAGTTTAGTGCATTTTTTCCAAGACAATTGAAATCCGTAAGAAGATGTCTCCCAATAGATTCTACTAAGACTCTGGTAAATGCTCTTGCAATCTACAGATTGGACTATTGCAATAGTTTGTATGCTGGTCTGCCGAATGGACATTTGAACAGGCTGCAAGGAGTGTTCAATACAGCAGCTAGTATAAAATACGGTGCCATAAAATACTGTCACATGAGTCTGCATGATTGCCTACACTGGCTCCGAGTCACAGAAAGAGATTAGTTTCAAATTTGTCTTATGGTATATAAGGCACTGAACGGGCTGGCACCATAATACTTGACAGACCTCTGCGTGAGGGACAATCTTACTCAGAGACTACTCACGCTCGGGTCAGCCAAGTCTGATGCGTCGAACACTGCTAAATTTAACGACAGAGCTTTCAATACACTGGGTCCACATTCTTGGAATGACATTCCATTTCGTTTGAGGTCAGAAAGCATTTTCGAAACTTAAAAACAAAATTTTAAAAGGGGCTATAAAACTTTAACAACAAAATATAAAGCGCCCTTGAGGTGATGTTAGTCACTAAACGGCGCTATAGAAAAATTTACCGTTTTATTATTGTATTATTGGATATCTCCAACGCCCCTTGGGGGGCGATGTCGTCCACGTTGGCAGTCTCAGGTCTAGGGTTATGTCGACCCGCCCCACAAGTAATTATACGGTTTTACAACTCTATGGCATACTTAGAATTTGTTTTTATAAAACATGACATATCTGCGAATAAAATTATTAAACGGATTTGCGTACCTATTTTAGAGATTTTTTAACATCGTTTTTGTTTGTGTTTAAAAAATATGAAGATTCTTATTATCGCCATTGTAAACAAACCGTGATAAATCCCCTTAACTCTGGAATATTTTATAAAGCACGTTCTTTAATCTTACATTTTGTGTTAGAGCTTTATTTACTCGCGTAAACGAATGTGTTTTTCCAAAAAGCGATATATTTTCTTAGAAAAACGTGCGGGCACTTGTCTGTGAAATTCTGCTTGATTGGTGGGCAAACAGGCTAACATTTGGTTTGATACGGTGGCGTAATTCTTCCCGAAATATTTCCCGGGAGGCTTTATAATAACATGAAAAAATGTTTGCTCCTATAAAAGTGTTCTTAAAAATTCATTTTGTTTTTGTACATTTTCTAAATAAATCAACTTAATTGATCGGGGCCAAACATGCAAACATTTAGTTTGTTGCAGTGGCGTAATTCTCCCCGGGTCGTTCCAGTTCCCGGGGGAGGGGGAGGGCTGCATTTTTATATGAGAAAAAAGAATACTACTGCATGAAATAAATGTATAATTACTTTGTGGTATCAATTGCAAAGTGTATTTTTTTTAATTTCTGATATGAATTTATTATTTAATATTTTTTTATTCTTCAATTATTTTTAATTAAATACTTACCTACTTTCATCACTTATTGTTAACGTTTGTTTATGTTTACTGTGTATCGTGATGAGGGAAGCTTCACTTCCGAAACATGTTGATATTTATAAATTAAACAGTGGTGTACACAAAATATTTCAAATTATTATGTTTTTTTTTTAATAATCGTTAGTAGCGCAGGTAAATATTAGAATCTCGGGTACCTTCCCGGGAGACACGGTTGTAAGATTATGTTTATACTTAAAGTTTGCTGGGATCAGTTATCTTATTCTTATCACAAGTTAATTTATTGGCAAATACTGATTTTCACACTGTCCCGTATCAATTCCCGATGGGCAACCATACATCATTAGAGGTAGTTCAGATTTGGGTATTTTTTTGTTTGTTTCGTAAGCAAGAATAAATTGTGGTGCAGCATATTTTTTTCCTTGCCGTTTACATGGAACGATTGTTGGACGTCGAAGGATTGAAAACAACCCCAAACATCTTTTTAGTGGGTACTCAGCTCAATACTTTAATTCGGATGAGTATAATGATGGTAGGAAGTCGATAATTTCAAATAAGTTATGTCGGACTTTGGGATAAAAACAGTCGGGTAAAAAAAAAAACTAAAACATCTACACGAGTCAACATTATAATGAAACTTTTGACGAGCCGTTTTACCACAGATTCTCGGCGAACCAACACATCATTATTTATATATTAGTCATTAATTTTTGTTATGCGAAGTAAGAAGTCAAGGTTGTTGTTAGTATGGTAATTTTTTTTTTTAAATGTAAAAATAAACGTATATGTATGATAATTTCTTCAAATATTTGGTGACTTTGTGGCATTATTAATTATATAAATTAAAAATATACTTTGTATTTACCACTTTAATTAAAATATATAAATATTTCTCTACATGTTTCGATAGCAATGCTATCATCTTCAGGAATAAATGAATACTAAAAAATAATTTCAAGTATAGAAAAATGATAAAAAATTTAAAAACATAATTTAAGAATATACAAAATATGAGCATAAACAAAAATGAATTAAAGTAGGTACGTAACAGATTAAAAATGTTAATGACAAAATAATTATAAAACATTGAATAATACATTTAAATTAGAAATATAAATAAAAATTATCATTATTAATATTAATATGAAAATAAATTTAAGAGATAGCTATTTTAAAAAAATATTTGATTATTTATTAAATTTAATTCGCTATTAACACTTTTTCTTATTTCTAAAATTTCAAATTTATCTAATTGTAAACCAGTTGTATTTGTATGTAAAACTTTTAAACCTTTATTTATATCAAACGAATGATTGGTTTCTAAAATATGATTTGCAAATTCAGAATAGTTGTTATTATTTAAACATCTTAGGTGTTCCTTAACCCTAATACTGAAATTTCTACAAGTCTTTCCGATGTAAAAATAGTTGCAATCATTACAAATCAATTTATATACTCCGATTTATTCAAAATATTATCTTTATCTTTGTTATTTAAAATGTATTTTTTTAATTTATTATTGGTATAAAAAGCTGGTTGGATAGTATTTGGCAAGTTTTTAATTATTAAATTTGCGGTATTGTTATTTAAAAATAATATTTTTCTCCATTGTTTATTAACATCAGTTATTTGTGGATATACATAAGATTTAATAAATTTTTTCTTAAGCTTTTTGTTTAACATATTGTTTATTAATTTAGTACTATAACCATTATTTATTGCAATCTGTTTAATTATATTTAATTCTTTGTTAAAATTATTATTTGATAATGGTATATTAACTAATCTACTAAGCATAGAATGAAAAGCTGATAATTTTTGAGAAAATGGATGATTAGAAGTATTATGTATAACAATATCTGTATAAGTATCTTTACGATATATATTAAATTCAAATTTATTATTAACAATAGAAATATTTAAGTCTAAGAAGTTTATGTTAAAATTTTGTCCTATTTCTATGGTGAATTTAATTTTTTTATGGATTTTATTTAGAAAATTTAGGAAAATATTTAGTTGTCTTTCATTCCCAGTCCAAATACAAAACACGTCATCTACATATCTTTTCCAAAAATAAACATATTTTAATAATAAAGCGCAACTATTAAAAATTTTATTCTCTAAATTGTCTAAAAATATATCAGCTAATAAAGGGCTAATACTAGACCCCATTGACAAACCATCTTTTTGTTTAAAAATAATATTATCAAATTGAAAATAGTTTTGTTTTAAAATAACATTAAATAAATTATATAAATCTTGTGATAAGGTCTTAGGAATATTTGATGAATTGAGTAATTTATTTATAATAATTTTGCTTTCATCAAGTGGAACACTTGGAAATAAATTAACAACGTCAAAAGATACTAAAAATGCATTGTTAGGGATATCCAAAGATTTTAACTGATCAACCAATTCTAGAGAATTTTTTATTGTATATTTAGGTTTGAAAATATTGCTATCCAAAAATATTCTGTTAATTGTAGATGCTAATTTATAACTAGGGGCATTACAATTAGAAACTACCGGTCAATTTTATGAATTTTTATTAAGCTATATAATTTAGGAATTTGAGGATTTTTTAATGTCAATTTATTATTTTTAAATAAATTAATAATATTTTCACTTTTGCAATTTTTTAATGCATTTATAATATCTTCTTGACATTTACTAATTGGGTTTTTATTAACTATTTCAAAAATTTCACTTTTCAAAAAATCCATAGTCTTTTTAATATAAACACTTGTATCTAAAATAATGATCGAATTTCCTTTATCAGCTTTAGTGATGGTTAAATTTTTCTCTAAAGTAACTTTTGAAATATTAATTGCATGTTTTTTTTCTTCAATTTCTTTTTGTTTTTGTTTTGGTTTTAAATTAGAATTATTTGATTGCACATTTTTTATAATTTCACCACATTTATAATGAAAAGAATTTTCATAATTAATCAGAGCACAATTTAGATCAACAGCTAAACAGCTATATGTATGAATTCATACAACCAGGGGCCCGATTCCAGTTCTTTTTAAAAATAAGGCGTTGCTCTTATCCATAGGGTTAAAGACATTTTGTTTAACTGCTATTCCGATTCCATATCATTGACAAAACATTTTTAAAATCAGATGTTCAATCGGTGCAAAATTCATCGGTTAAATTATTAGCTTAATTATTGACATTCCATACTTTTATCAAAGAGTCTCAAAATTCTTTCAGTTAGATCAATTTGTGGTACAGAATTATATATCAGGACATTAATAACCCTATATATATATAATACAAATAGACTAGACTGATGCAGTGCTGATTGCTAACAGTATGGAAGATTTAGAGTCCCTCGTATCTAGGATGAATGAAGTATGTATGAAGAATGAGCTAATGGTGAATGTAAGTAAATCTAAAGTCACGGTGTTTGAAAGAGAGAGTTCGAAAACAGTGTGCAATATAGTTGTGAATGACGAATACTTGGAGCAGGTCGATGAGTTTGTATATTTGGGAAGTATGTTTACGACAGATGGAAACACTGATAGGGATATTGAAAGAAGGGTGAATGCAGGAAACTCCATTAACGGAGGACTGAACGCAGTTGGCGCAAACAAAAAGTTGTCCAAAGAAGCGAAGCTAGCAGTCCACAATGGAGTTCTGATACCAACCCTGATATATGGCAGTGAGGCATGGAATTGGCAGAGGAAGGATGAAAGTAAACTGAATGCCGTGGAAATGAGATCTCTGAGACGAATGTGTGATAAAACCATGTATGAACGCGTGAAAAATATTGAGATTCGTAACGAATGCAAGGCTGATGTAAGCATAATGAGTAAGATTAAGAAAGGGATGCTTAGATGGTTCGGGCATGTAGAGCGAATGAACGAAGAAAGGAGTGTAAGAAGAATGTATGACGCGAATGTGAATGGAAGAAGAAGCCCGGGACGCCCGAGGAAAACATAGCACGTTCCAGTGAACCAAATACATGAGTCGGGCCGTGTCAGAAGTCGGAATAACAGAAGAGAATGTATGAGGCGTTGTATGAATGTGATGGAAGCAAAAAGTGTATGCCAAGATCGAGTTGTTTGGCGGTCCGTCCTCTCTGCCTACCCCTGCGGAGAAACGGCGTGATGATTAGTTAGTTAGATAGCCTAGAGCACACTTACAATACTCGTCTCAATTTTAATGAAGGATTAATGGTTTCTAAGCGTACAAACAAATATGGATAAAGAACTTTAGATCACACGATTCCTAGCTGTTTAAATATGTTACCCGATGAAATAAAATAAAAACTGTGTTAAAACTAAACAGTTAATAAATATATTGAAAACTTGGCCAGCTGTAAGAAACTGTTTCTATTAGGTAATAAATATATTTTTTTTATGTACGATTTATTGTTGTCGTTTATGTTTTTATTTTATTTTTTTAAATATTTTTTGTAGTAATATTTTTGAGTAAGATTCTTGCGAAATATTTATGCTTTAAGTTTGTTGCATATGTTTTTTATTTTATATATATATATATATATATATATATACTCGTAACCTAAACTGTAAATTTTTGATAAAGATTTGAATAACAAGCTCCCGTTAGACAAACTACAAAAAAGTCATTTATCGGGACTTTTGCATTATATTTTTTGTAATATTACTTAAATTACTTACTATTAAATTACTGAAAATAAAAATTGAATGGGCTTTGTGCTTATCGCAGTATTAATAAATGTTTTATGTGCATCACACATACGTTTATTATTACTTACTTTACACGTGTAGTTTATTATATATTTTTAAATAATTTAAATCACTTTTTTCTCTTCGTTCTTTTGGCATAGCAATTTTTTTTCCGGTTATTTTGCGACAAATAACGAATAATGTTTATAGTCAATACTTACGATAATATTACCTTTGTTAAAACTACGCAAAAATCGATATTTTTTAAGAATGACATTCGCTGAATGACAGCTGTCATCCGAGAGAACCGGAACCGCAGTTAAGCAAAAAGTCTTTTAGCCTGAGAATAAGAACAATGTTTTAAATTATTTGAAATGGTACTTACACGATGTTATTGCTGAGTTTGTTCGTGAGACAAATTAAATATTTAGTTGTTGTATTTCGTGAAGGTTATCTATTCTATCTATTCATCTAATGTGATTTGCACCTGTACCACTATTGTAAGTTGAATTTTATAACAACGTATGTAAAACCCCATATAGGACGTATACAAATAGTTTTGATACGATTGAAAACAATTTCACGAATATCTTATTTAGGGTATTATCAATATGGAAGAGTTACCTATTTGCAGCTAGTGTGATATGTTGAAGTAATATTATATTGCCAGTGTTTAATGTGTTGTCTGTGTTGTGTGTTGCAGGAACTCTTACAGTAGAAGAGGTCTACAAGGACAGGGACCAGTTCGCCGCCCTAGTCCGCGAAGTGGCCGCGCCGGACGTCGGCCGTATGGGCATCGAGATCCTCTCGTTCACCATCAAGGACGTGAACGATGAGGTGCAGTACCTCGCGTCTCTGGGCAAGGCGCAGACGGCCGTCGTCAAGAGGGACGCCGACGCCGGCGTTGCGGAGGCGAACAGAGATGCCGGCATTAGGGTAAGCTGCTAAACCTGCTTCGCTTTACTTTACTCAATTCGCTTTATTCCCTCGAAGCGACTGTAGCGTAGCGCTCTTCATCTCAAAATATTTATTTACTCTGCAACTCCTATCTCCATTAGCAGAGATCTGAAAAATTCGCGTTATTGTCGGGAAAATGGGTTTATTTTTCAGTAAAAGCTGTGGTATTTTGCAATAATAGTGGTGTTATATTTCCTCTTTGTTGGCGGGAACGCCACTGCACTAAGCCCACAATTTCTTCGTCGTGGATATAATAAATGCGTGAAAAATTATATCGCATTTAAATCATTATTTTAACAAATATTTAAATTTAGCCTACATTGAGCGTAAACATTACCTCTGCGTTTCCGAATTCACAATACACCACTTATAATAAATCACCAAACCCCAATGGGGCTGGCCCAAAAAACAGGGCTTTGTGTTTTATGCCCCAATTTCTAGACAACTTTATGTTTTATATCCCGTAAGCTGGTGGGGCTTACGGGCTAGAATAACCACCGTGTCTTCAGGTACACGGGGTATTATTGTGAGTTATTTCTTATTGCCGCTGGTGTAAAATTATTAGTCATGTTAATTAGTGGGTTTCTGGTAATTCTGTTTTTCATCGAGGTGTATTTAGGAATTAGATGTATTTAGAGAAGAAATTTATAAATGTAATTACAAAGATTTCAGTCGGCAACTGTAGCAAGTCTAGATCTTCTTTGTCAACACTTTTCATTGATTCATTAATCATCATGTGTTGACGTACACTTTGTTTTAGTAGGTTTATACCTCTCAATTTTTCACCACTTCTTCCTGTCAGTTGTAGTAGTCTTGACCCATCTCGTTTTCTCTGCTTGTCTAATATTCTCAGATCAGCGGATCAAGATTTCCGCGGCACGTTCAGGTTTCCGCTCGAACAATCTTCGCATCCACCCGTTGTCTTCGAGTCGATTATAATGATTGTGAAATGTGATCATTGTTTTAAACCCTTGTTTTATTTTTATTTTACAGGAGGCAGAGTGTGAGAAATCAGCCATGGACGTGAAATATTCGACAGATACGAAGATTGAGGATAATTCGAGAATGTTCAAATTGCAGAAGGCACACTTCGACCAAGAAGTCAATACCGCGGTAAGTTATCTCAACAAATAGTCTTAGAATTTACTTTGGTATAGACGATATAATAATAGCTACTTCTTCTAGATCTCTAATTTAATCTATTTTGTGTGTAATTTCTTTACTCTTAACCTATTCAATTTATTTTGCATCCATAATCCAGTGATTTCAGTCAATCGCTTCTGTTCTGCATTAGCTTTCTGACTTCCAGCTGTCATCGTAATATTGCCTCAAATGTCTCCAGTTTTACCTACTCTTCGCGTCTTTCACCCATTCTAAACTAACAATCTTCTGCAGGCTGTCATTTGATAAAGCTCTTCGACGAAAAGAGCTTCTGGTTATCTACACCCTTAATGATCAACTGCTTCGACCACTTTAAATTGTCCATAATCAGATCATTTTAGTCAATCAATTATGTCCTTCATCAACTTTCTAGCTTTCTGGTTTCGTCTTAAACCTCCCCAAAACCTCCCTTATTTTGTCTGCTCTTAACGGTTTTGACTGTTTCCAAAATACTTCCAAGGTAGCTCCTTGCTTAATTTGGCCTACTGTTTTTGAGCACATATTCTAATTATCCATAATCGGGTCATTTCAGTCAATCAATCCTGTTATTTGTCAGCTTTCTATATTCTTGATTTAAACGTTAACCGTCGTCGAACGTCTCCAACCTTGTGTTGCCTGCTCTTGGAGGCTTTAACCCTTCCATTTCCAGGGATCTTCTCCAGATTTTACGTGACGTAGCTTGTCCTTCCTAAATGACCAACTCCCTTTGACCACTTATATTAATTGTCCACTTGTGTTGCAGAAAGCCGAGGCGCAGCTGGCCTACGAGCTGCAGGCGGCCAAGGTACGCCAGCGCATCAGGAACGAGGAGATCCAGATCGAGGTGGTGGAGCGTCGCAAGCGCATCGAGGTGGAGCAGCAGGAGGTGCAGCGCAAGGCCGCCGAGCTGATGGCCATGGTGCGCCTGCCCGCCGAGGCTGAGGCCTTCAAGATGCACTGCTTGGCCGACGGCAAGAAGTGAGCTCTATTCTACTTCTTTATTGTGGATATGGGCGCATTGTGTGCAAGTGTTTCATGTATTAATGTCTGTTTGTGTTCCTTGCAGGACCCAGACCATAGAGGCTGCCAAGGCTGATGCGGAGCGCATCAAACTGATGGGAAACGCAGAGGCCGACGCCATCGCGGCTGTGGGTAACGCCGAGGCCAAGCGCATGGTCATGAAGGCCGCGGTCTTCAAGCAGTACGGGGACGCCGCCATCATGGCCATGGTCATGGAGGCACTTCCAAAGGTAACCTACCAACTACACTCGACACATTTCAACACATCTCTGAGAATTTGTTTTATTGTTGCCTTGTAACCACGGGCTATACATCATTCTCTTTTAAACGTATAATCAATCAAATAATTAAAAATGTACTTTGTGTACACCACTTTTAATAATTTCAGATAATCAATCTGAATGGTCTTATGTTATCAACTTTCTTTCACTTCGGTATAGTTCACACTTGTAGGGTTATTGTGTTTAGTGGGGAAGGGGGCGACGGGGCTTGTTATAGGAAAGGATTTGTGAAAAAGGTTCTTGAAGATCCGATAATAAGAAGAAGTTCTCATATCAACCAAATTACACATTATTAGTCATCATATTTATATCCATCTAAAAATCTTTTTAAATTAAAACAACATTAGTGTTTTGCTGTCTCCTTCAGAGCAGATATGATTTACCAATTTAAACTAATTTTCCATTTGCATTGTTCCAGATTGCCGCCGAGGTGTCGGCGCCCCTCGCCAAGGTGGACGAGATAGTCCTGATCGGCTCCGACGCCAATGGCGGCGCTGCCGGCGAGATCACCAAGCTGGTCGGTCAGCTGCCGCCAGCCATCAACGCTCTCACCGGCGTGGACATCTCCAAGATCCTGGGCAAGCTGCCGGGTGCCAAGCTCACCCCCACGCACCAGCCGCCCACCGTCAGCGCCAACTAACCAGCAACCGGCCCACACTCCGAGGGACTGGACGAGATTTCTATCATCCTGATTTGATAAGCTACGCTCTTGTTTGTTACTTCTGCGCTACTGGCATCGCTAATGGTTGACTCTTCTGTATTTCTAACCCCATTTTTTAGTGACCTGTTTAATTTTAACACTGCATTCTTGCAACGCTGATTCTGGTCACAGTTGGTTAAGATAAAGCCATCTGTTATTCAAACCAAACGGTATTAGAAAATTGGTTAAGTACAATAAACCTAATCTTCCTATTGTTTCCGGTAGAAGACTCAACTGCGTAAAGTCGCGACATTATCGTCAGTGTTAAAATTTATTTAAACAAAGAAACTTTTCGCTTTTTTTGTTAAATAGCAAATGGTTACCTATTTTTCTCTGATTATAAAATGCTGCCGTCATCTGATGATGCTCTGACCAAACCTCAATTACGATCAAACTTCTCATCTCCTCTGTTTTTACTTACAATAATACTTATGGTGTTTAAATTTTTCACGTGTGTATAAACTCAAGTTGTATAACTCTGTATGCTGATTTCTTCACAATGTCCGATGTCCGCTTTTTTAAACGTCTGTTAAGCCTTGCCCACTAGAAAAAACAATATAATTCAATAAAAACTATAGCCATTATACGGTAAATTCATTTAATTTTATATGATAATTAGGAATGCTACAAATTAGCCACTATTTTTTATACTTAGGCTTTGATGGAAAATTAATTATCGCATGTTTCTATAACCCAACTTTACAAAAATCTTGCTCAATGATTCTTTGTGATTGTGCTCTGCAATTTATCTGTAATACTTTATTCTTATAAAAGAACAAAAATGCAATCTGTGTGCTATTCCAGTTGATGATAGAAATCGCTAATCTGATTTCTTTTGAAAATCTTTACGATTTGACGTGAGGATGGCTCCTGGATAAAATGAAACCCACGCCTGACTGTTTTCAGTGTAAAACTATTCAACATCAACGGTGTTCCTTCAAACGTGTTGAAAATAGGTGTTTTATCTACCACATTTCTATAGGGTTTATGTTTGAAGTAAATCTTATAAGATACCAATTAAAGAACTTAAAATGTACGTAGCACTATTTTTAATGACAAATCGAGAGTTCTTGTTGAATGTGTACGTCTATCTCAACGACTTGTAAAGTTGTTGGCAAAATCAGGATGGGTTTTGCATTATTCAGAATGATTTTGAAATAATATGATATTTTGTGTCGATTGAGATTTTAGGAAATAATTATATTAGATCATGGGAGAAGGTAAAGTGTGTGTAAAAAAGTTTATTTTGTCATTGTATAGAAATCCCATTGAGGCCTTTACAGAATCATGTTTTTTCGGTACCTCATTTATTATTTGACCTCTAAGAAACAATATATTTAAGCATTTTCATTTTCGAATTCATATTTAGAAGTTTTCAGTCCGGCTATTGTAAATACGACCTAATGTGGTGTTTGTGTCCTTCACGTAGAGCCATTTCTATTAGCTTAACTGTGGTACCATAAATATATTGAAAGTGTTCACTAGAATTTTGTAAGAAACACAAAATCGAAAAAAATTGCAGGCTGACTGTATTTATTCAATTTAAAGTATTTAATTATATTTTTAATACTCGTGTCCGAAATAATCCAATTTTAGAAATACAAACAAACTATGGGGATTTTAAAAAATAAATATTCTTCTTATTTTCTTAAACTCAAACCTAATTATACATACCTACAATAATGCATTTATTTCAATATTATTATTTCTTTAATAATTCAGTTTTAAAATGAATCACCTGTTCCATAGGAATTAATATTTTAGACGCCACCTTTTGCCCCGGGGCGTTATCTTGTAAAGTTTTTGTAAAGGCGGCATTTTACATGTGTAGTATTGTAAAAAAAAAACGTATTTTTATTATTTTATTTACAATGTTACATCACAAGATTTTTAAGCAAATATTAAATTTTTATTTTAAGTCCTCATAGAAATTGATCGTTTCCATGTTACAAATATTGAACACTTTTGTACTTCTGTCTCAAAGAAAAATATTAAGTAACAAATTTAGAAGCTCAAAATTTTTTGTTTGTGTTTGATAAACTATCTTTATATTGTATGGGAAAAAATGCTAAATATATACATTATACATACCTAGATAAAGTTAATATACTCTCGTTTGGCATAAACTATTTTCGTAACTAAATATAACTTTAAATAACTGTTTTCGTGTGAATTCTTTACCGGAAAGTGTTGTTAATGTAACAACAAAAAAAAATCTTTTAATCGTAAACACAATATTTTATTTTATTTTAATATTATGTATTATTTGGTGTTTCATAAATATGTCTACCTGTAACCTGTTTGTGTTTTGTGAATCTTTTGGATCATTTGTAGCAATATAATATATACTTCAATATTTTTTTCATTTGTAAGATGCATTTCTGTCGGTGCATCCTGCATTTTATGTAATACGTATAAGTATTTGCATAATTATTGTTATTATTTTTTTAATTATGCTCTTAATTTGTTAATTAATTAATTCATATCCTCGGATGTAAAGATATTTTTAATGTGCATAAATTTACCGTCTTTTAACATTATTAAGTTATTTTACCATACAAATAATAATTAAATGCCATATTAGTTTTTTTATTTCTTAGTTTTTTTACGACAATTTATCCATACCCATCTTATTTCCAATAATTTGTAATAATATGACTCAATAAAGATTTTTTCCTTGTATAATTTACTTTTCATTTATTCCCACCTTTTCTATCTATCCAGTTCCTTGAGGTTTATTTACTCTAAATTTGTACGGTAAAATAAGAGAATACTTTTCATTTGACATGAATACATAATACCTAAAATGCAATAATTATTAAAACTAACTACATGTTATTGTACAGTATCATCTCGACTACCGAAGTCCCTTTTATGTACTTAACTCTTTAACTGTGGTTAACGTCCGTAGATGGGAGCCGGCGCCGTGCTACCACTGCAAATCCTATCTATAGACGTTTTTCTATATGTATATGGTTTTTCATACGGATTTTTAAAATAAGTAAAATAAAGTGCACTGGTTATTCTTTCAATATTTTAAAGCATTCTTGCTCTTTGATTCCATAATATTTCACAAAAAAACATAATTTTATGCTTTTTGTTAGACTTTTTATCAATTTAATCAAATACCCTTGAAATATGACAATACCTCCAGCTCCTGACTTTCCCATACATTGAGATGGCAACGTGCTACAGTAGCGCATCTAGTGGCCAGCGTTGGCGGAATTGGGTTTTACCATACATTTTAATAGATTTTCTGTGAAATATATTCTTAATAGATAATAAAAATCAAAAATTCAAAAAATAAGCATTCGGAAACCTGAATATTTTACTCCTTTTTTCCCATAAATGAAAAAACTATCAAAGAATCTATTAGGTTTGTACCAATAAGCCTCTCCACTTGACACTCGAACTCGGTCTTGTGGTTTAGAAAGGAAATAAAATACTTATATAATAATAAATTTTCATTAGTTTTTATTTGTATATGCTAATGTTATATCTATTTAAAGCAAATATAAATAAAATAAAAAATGATAAGAATTTTGATATGTTGGGCCAAAAGAAGCCTAAAAATAAGAAATTAACCTTTTAGATGCGGAAAGCGCACCCCCGCGTGCACCATATATGCCCTGTATGCGGACAGCTCACTCGTGCGCCGCAAAGGTTCTGTAGTTTAAAGAGCACCGCGTATGACAGTCATACAGATTTTTGACGCTTGGAAAAGGTTAAAGAAAATTTATCGTACTTTATTATATATTCCCTTTCTAATCCAACAGACTGAGTGCGACTAGTGAGCAACGAGGCTGTTATAACTGTTGGTACAAAATTACCCCTTTAATATCTTTTTATTCATGAAAACGAGTAAAATCATATGTACATTAACTAACATTTATTAAGAATTCATTTCACAGAAAATCTGTTAAAATGTATGAAAAGAACAATTCGTACAACTCGGGCCGCTAGAGGGCGCTAGGGTAGGATATTGCCATCAAATTTCAGGAGCTGGAGGTATTGTCATTTTAGAGTATTTGATTTTATTAAATACTGTTTGTTAATTCTATAATAGACTCCGCACAGAGAATAAAATCGCATGCTGCATATTCAGCAGTGAAGGAATTAAATTATATAAACTTTCAATTTCGACTTCCCATAGTGCTGCGAGTCAACGTAATGCACAGTTTTCGGGTAAAATGCTATTTTATAAGAACAAATTTTTATCCAGTGTACAGATGATTTTAATGGCACTGTTTTTTTTAATATCTGGAAAAAAATAGTGTTTTTAGAAATAGGACTTGTGAAATGGGGAATTTTAAAAGAATTTGGCTGTTTAAAAAAAAGGTTACTTCATATTGCTCACTTTGTTTCGGAAACCTATCCTACTTGTTCAATTTCTAACTTCCTATAACAAAGTTCTTTACCGAAGGCTGATATGTATGATGGTGATTCGCTGAGGTAATACTGTCCCTGCAGATGTGCACGGAATCGTCTCATAAAAACTAACAATAAGCTTGTATTATTTTTTTTCTAAATTTAATATAAATCAAATTTAGTAATGTTATTATTAGTATTTTTAGTTTTTATTATTGTGACAGCTGTTCTGGCGTTATATGATTTTATTTACTCCCCCCCAATTCTAATTTGGAGGGGGCTTTTAAAAATAAAATGTCCTTGAAGGCCTCAACAGTTGTCACAATAATAAAAACTAAAAATGCTTTGTAGAACTTAATAATAAATTTATTAAATTTGATTTACAAAAAATTTAAAAGAAACGGAGTTTTACTAATTAAACAAAAAAAATTATTAATAACTTTTGTTTTAACCAAAAATAATGCATCGTCAATTTTTCACATTTCATCTCCCGTATTTTCCCTCAAATGAAACCATAATACTACCTAGTGCGTAATCTACTGTCTTACTTAACATATATTTAAGGATTTATTCTTGTATTAAATAGACGATTCATCTACAAAAGTGGTATTTTAAATAGTTGTTCTTCTTAGACAATCTACATATTATATGTACTGATGCGTAACTACATAATTTGGCTCTTCAAAGTGTGTACCCGCTTGTTTCTCAAGATTAAAAAATATAAATTGTGAGTTTTGTGTTTATTTTCAAGTAGAACAACACACAGTTAACTTAATACGCGCTCACAGATGGCGATAACTTAAATATCTTAGAAAATTTACTTTTACCGGGTGATGCTTTTAAATATTGAAATGAATTGTTTGTTGGCGGGTGTACACACAGAATATAAAATGGAATAAATTGTTTTTTTTTTATGTTTAAAGCTCAATTCCTTCAAGAAACTTATAAAAGTACAATATAATATTCACTCACATATACAGTATTTTATAAGTTTCTTGAAGGACTTTAGCTTTAAACTTACAATAACAATTTATTCCATTTCATCTTCCTTATGTACACCCGCCAACAAACAATTCATCTCAATATTTAAAGCATTACATACTAAAGGTGTTTTTTTTCTAAAATGTTTTATTTAGTGTCATTTGTGAGCGCGTATCACGTTTCGTTTACCCTTAATACAGCGTATCAATATATATGTTTTACAAATTACAACCGAAATTCATGGACCATATTATTTAAAACATCATAAGCAAACTGCAAAATATGTTCGTGTCATGTTAATTCATCCCCAGAGTGGTAGATACTCTCAGTATCGCCCTGGTGAAAGACGACCATTCAGAATCGAAACATTACTTGAAATGGCTTTGGCCATGTTTGGTTACCGGATTTGAATAGTCAGGTACTTCCGCACCTTCCACTTTCCATCTCCTTCCAATCCCCACTCCCTTAAGCCTATCAACATTCCAACAATCCCAGTTGGGTGCGCCATAGCCCCATTGGGAAGTCAACCGAAAGACACAGTTGGCTTAAATACAAGCAGACTGCAAAAACACATCCGACTTACGGTTTCTAAATACTTACTACTTCAACCCGACAACATGTATTCCAATGGATCCGAACCCATGGATTTCAGCTCTCGGAGAGTGAGGATAATACTACTTCATTTCTATATACTTCAAAAACTCTTATCTATCAATGAAAATATTTTTGTTCACAAAAACTCATTTTATTATGGACAGACACCATCTCTTGTCCATTACTAAAAGCTGCAAATTATCATAGTCAAGAAACAAACGAATTCTTTTTAATATAAATAATGAATACATGCAAGCTTATATTTACAGTAGAATATCACTAATCCGGCACTAAGCCAGGCGCAAGAGTCGGATTACTGGAATGTAGGTAAAATTAGTAAAAATTTGTGCATGTTTGTTTATATGTACATATTACTGCATAATTGTTTATTAACCGCCCGTACCTTGGGTTATTATTCAAGAAGTAGGTAAAAAAATATTGTTTTTTTTTATTAGATTTCGCAATAACAATACGTGTTTACAATATATCACCTAGTGTGGGAGGGACGAAAATACCCGAACACATCCGTTAGCTTTGGCTGACCTCGAAATACTAAACGAGGTGACGCAGGAACAAACTTGACATATACGAATGTTTTGTGGGTTTAGGTTTCAGGTATAGTTTTTTTGTACCCGAACTTCCGGAAAAGGCTTGTTGTGTTCTAACGATAATAAAGCGGCCGTATTAGGTACGTTTGTATGGGTTGGGCGGTTAATAAAATACAAATGAAATCAATATTTTTGTAAACAATCCGACGAAACTATGTGTAGAGAGCAGTTTCCATATCCACCAACTTTTAATGAGTTACATTTTTCTGGTCCGCTTCCCATTGTCTTTACGTGCTCCACAATCTTCAATTTCTTCTTTTTAATATCTTGCAAAATAGCATGTCCGACGGCATATTCTTTAACAAGCTTGCACATATTTTCGCCCTTATCTAACCTTTTTAATATGTCCATCTCCTCCCGGAAAGTCAAAGTCTTATCATAAAGCTCGCAAGCTCACTGACACTCACTAGGGAGGTCGAATGAAATCGTATGGACGCATATGTAAGTGCCAGATTACTGGACGTACCGGTAAAGTGAAGTGCCGGATTAGTAAGATTATACTGAATAATGTAATAAGTATATTTTATTTTTTAAATTATAGCAAATTAATGATACGAATTTTTTTGGACCATTATCGTATTAGGTGTCTTAAATAATATTTTTTCAGCCCAAATTAGTAAAATAATTAGTTCTGTTTATATTATATTGGAACAACCTATAATGCATTTTTCATTGGTAAAAACGTTAGTTGATAAATTAAGCAATATTTAAGTAGATTTTTTGTAAGACATTTATTAATGTGCATATTTTAATTACTTTACGGTTACATACTTACAATTTTAATTTAAAATTAATAATGATACTTGCTTGAAAATTTTATTCTAAACTAAACTACATATATATTATATTTAATATAATAATACTATGCCAGTGATGCACAACCTTTTTAGCCCGCAGGACAATTTATTCATTTTTAATTAGTTCGCGGGTCGCAGGGGGTAGGGTACATACAACTTGACATGTGTTACTGCAGTCGGTGGAAACATTTTAATACATTTATCATAGAATGCAGAAGGCCGACAAAATTAGTCAAAATATCTTTTGGATTTTTATAAAATGACATCTTTTAATGTTATTTTAAGTGGCTGATTCAAAACTTTGAAGACAAACTAAAGTTTGCCTCTAAAATCTTTTGCAAAATAGAATAGAAACCGTTGAATATTTTTTAGATGTTTTATTTAGCCAAGTGGGCCGTACGAAAAGGCTTGCGGGTCGTATAAATGGGCTAGCGCACTGCTGGTTGTGCATCACTTCACTATGCCATGAAAATTGTTCACACTATATTCCCTCGATTATTAATTGTATTTTTTTTATTGTAGCAGACTACCTAGAATTAAAGTAATGTATTATGATAATTCGGGTTTTATTTATTATGAATGTAAGTCGACAATTAACCCATTTGTTTTTAGTCTGTACTATATACGAGGGTTGTCCAAAAATTGGAGGCCGACTTCGTTTTTAAAATTCTGTAAAATTTTATTCATACAAAATTTGTACATGACATTGTTCGTGCATGTCTACACTATTTTTTTACGTAATCTCTGACAAGTTCAACGCCCTTCTTGAGACGGGGAAGAAGGTCCTTGATTCCTTTGTCATAAAAATCTCCCACCACGGTCTGCAACCAGCTTGATTCCTCTTCCTGGACTTCCTCGTTGGTCATGAAGGGTTTTCCGGCCAAATTTTGCTTTAGGTGAAGGAAGAGATGAAAATTTGCTGACTTCTGGAATCGAAATTGCGAGGTCACGTACTGTCAGACGGCGGTCTACACGAAGTTTAGCCTGAATTTTCTCCATCAATGCGTCATCAATTGAAGACCTCCTTCCCCTTCCTTCCTCATCATGCAAATTGGTTCTACCGCTCGAGAGTACACCACTTCCTAACATTACCATAAATTATCGTCAAACAACGATGAATTTCAACTGGTTCAACGATGAATTTCGATGACCTTCTCCGTGTTAAGAAAGCGAATAACAGAGCGCACTTCAAATTTGGCGGGAGACGTCAGTGGAGTGCTCATCTCTAACAGCAGCCACAGCCAGACTGAATAAACTACCGAGCCGAGGGACCACCCGTTGTGGAGGGGGAAGTATGCACTACAAGCTAGTGTTATCAACTAGTGAAATATTTTATCCGTACCGCCGCAAATGACAAATGCTCTTTAATTCTTGGACAACCCTCGTACTATATGTATGTATCCTTAGTGTTTTTTATGAATATTCCATTCAGTCTCTTCCACCGAACCCTTAGGTTGGGGTGTTTGAAACTCCATCATATTTGATGACCACCACAGAGCAAATAGTACATAGAGATGCCCTAACATGCAAGGGGAAGAAACTAAAGAAATAGGGACGGGGGGGGCGAGTTAGGAGTGCGGCCAATTTGAGTAAAACGGCAACTAAGAAAAAAGGTTTCGCTTGTTTACAAAAACTTAATATTTTTTAGAGTATTTAGTTGGACCCTTTTTATAAATGTTTTGTAATATGCTTGCTGCAGTTAAAATCACTCGAAACAAACGTGGACGGCAGTGAACTAATCTGGTGCCAAAATGAATGTCACATGACCTTTGCCTCCAGCTTTCGAAATGACGCCAGTGATGACCACCAAGTAGACAATCAATGCTATTTTGAATATGCAAAAATTTGGATGGTCCTCAATTAATCCATTTATCGGTCTATTGTAACTTTTTACTAATATTGTGTTGCAACATTTAAAATTTTGATCTGAGGAGTAAAACTGATAAACATTCTAGAGTCGCCCGTTGCCTGATAGGTGTGACTCACAGAAATGGTATGCAGTTATGTTTCCTATCTCATTCGATTCACGTGACTTATCTCCTGTCTGGACTGTGACGGGCATCGGAGCTTTGATGAACACAGTCGTCACTATCCACAATGATACTGTATCTTCATGTCGTATATCATGACATCAATGTATACTTTCTCATCATTAGGGTGGCCCGTGTCAGCTTTTTAGAGTTTGGAAACCTCAGGGACACTGAACAAACCTTTGACAGTCTCCGTGGTTGAGTGGTTACGATCTTCCGTTACGAATCAATCAATACAAGTAAATTTTAGTTGTTTAAATTGTGTTATTTCACAATTTATTCATTAAAAATAATATGTAGTATATTGACGGCAGGTTACAGAGTGGTAGATACTGTCAGTATCGCCCTGGTGAAAGACAACCTTTCAGAATCGAAACGTTACTTGAAATGGCTTTAGCCGTGTCGCAGGAAAGCAACAAATGCTGTAATTCCACAGAGTTTTTTTTTCTGCATCGATTTATCTGAGTCCCGTGACTCTACAATGAAAAATAAGATCTGTACGTCGTTGGAAAAACTCTTCGTTTTGTCAATGTTACGTTTTTTAATTGATATATAAGCCACAAAATCTTGCGTTTTTTTTTGCATGGCTTAGGCTGTTACAACAATATTGCTTTCCTGCGAAGAGTCATGATAATATTACAGAGTTGGTGGTTTACATAATGGAAAAAGAGAGTACATAGCGACAAGTTTTAAATTAGAAGTATAATAAATATAACATAATACAAGTAAGTACAATGTCGCATAGGAAATTTACCGTATAGCATAACGGTACATTCTAATAAGGGTATATGTGTGTAATGTGTGTGTGTATTGTTTTTAGTTTGCTTGGGAGACTTTAAAGCTTATTTTGAATTTTTTTTAATTGCATTTGAGAGTTAGTTAGTATCTTTTATTTTTCTAATATCTTCAGGTAGTTTAAAGAAATGTTTTATTCCTTCATGTGTGTTATGGTGTTGTGCAAATGAGGTATTCATTTTACATAGTGATACCACTAATTTTAATCTTGTGCGATCTTCTGTGATGAATTGGTGTTTATATGTATCTTTTAGTATTTGAAGTACTGATTTTTTAAAAATATGTCCCGATAAATTGATACCTTTCTTCAAATAGTAATTTTGTCAGATAATCTGTTGATTTCTTTACTAAAATTTAAATGATCAGGTTTTGTAGATGGTTTTTATTGGGTTGAGGACAGTATTATGTTAAGCATTTAATTCATTAAAAATAATATAATAGTAGATATATTTGCAGCACGTTCCAGAATGGATGATACTTTCAGTATCGCCCTGGTGTAAGACAACCATTAAGAATCTAAACTTTGTTTGAAATGGATTTGGACGTATTTGGTGGCCAGATCTGAATATCCAGGTACTTTTCCTCACCTTCCTCTTCGCATCTCCTTCCCCTCCCCAATACGTTCAGCCTCCCAACATACCTACCGCATTTGGGGATGCCATAGTCTAACTAGCTCCAGACGGTTGGACCAGCTGGGACTCTTGTGCGGAACTCACATAAGAAAAAAAACAGTTCAATAGCCCAGCTGTGGAATGATTTGCCGCCCTCTCGCCGCTGATTTGTTCCCTCTCTCCTACAACATGGGTCTCTCTAAGACCCCTACCCTGAGGGAAATTACTTTCATCAGAGCCTCATGTGTGGAGTATATGTAAAATAATATTTTCAAAATCCAATTATTGACAGCCCACCCTAACGATATGTCAAATAAAGAACCTCCGAAATAACGGCCCACCCTGATGTACATGTCGCAATGTACTCGCAACATAAAAGGGGCGAATTTCTCAGTTTCCCAGTCGCGGGGAGTCTGACATTCTGACATTGGCCTCTAATCCGGCATTATTCACAGATAGCACAGACAGATGGCTGCTGCTATCAACCTTGTCACCAAACTTGTTAGACCCATTATTCTGAATATCGTCTCTCATCAGCATTATTTGTAGCAAATCCTATCTTATCAATCTGTGATAGCATTTGAGTGGTAAACACGGATTTAATGTACATCGTGTGTCATCCACTCTCTAGTGCTCAATAAACATAAATGCTGGCACGGAACATGAAAAACTAAAAGAATATTATATTAAGTGTTTTAATGACTCACCGCCAGGGGGAGGCAGGTAAGATGGAACGCCACGTAATTCTGTTTTAATACACACTTCTTGTTTCTTTTCAATTCCTCGCCAGTGCTTGATTTAGCCAAGTCTCTCGCTAATTATTACTTTTATTTATTTATTTAATATCAACGGTACAAATATACCATAAACAATAATTTCATGTCACAGTTAACTACAAGCATAAAAATATAGCGCAAATAATTTTAAAAGGTAACTATTAAATGTGGTATTAGGTCGTACAATAACATCAGAGAGTATATAAACAATAAAAGTTCATAAAGAATAAAAAAGTAAAAGATATGCGTACATATAAAACACAGACTTAAGTTAAATTAATATTGATTGAAAAGATATGATAGAATAGCCTTCTTGTACTTACCTTCCGTGCAGTTAAATAGATCCGCTACATCTGCGTCTCTATTACTACCTTCATGTAATCTAGGTACAAGCGCGTGTTTGTAATGCTCAATCCTGGTGTTGTTACATTTAAACAGGATTTTGGAACGAGTAGCTCTTGGGTAATATGAAATTGAATTAGGTTAATTAAACCAGGGCTGTCTAAACATTGTCTACCATTTACAATTTTGAACATAAATATGATGTCGGAAATAATTCATAGATCTGAGATTTTTAGTAAATTTAGTTTTTTCATCAAGTAATTATGGTTAATGTTTTCAATGGGAAAACCGGGTTTATAATCAGTGGGTCTTAGGAATTTATTTTGAATTTTTTCGGTTGATTCCGAATGTACGCGACGCACTAGCGACCAAATTCTTGTAAAAGTATTACGAAATCGAAGAATTAATCTGAGATTGAAATAAGTTTCTTAAATTGAATTGAATAAAATAATATTAAATTGAAATTACTCATCTCAAATTAAATTGACATCAGTCATGTTAAATTAAATTGGAATTAGTTAAAATTCATTTTTGCCTAAGCTGTAATCACAAACTATCGAAAATGTATTCAATAAAAAATGTAATATTCTGCAAGCCCAACATGTACACTGTTCTATCGATTTGCACGTTATATCTAATTTGTTTTCGCTAAATACTACCTTATTGCTTATTGTGCTCTTTCAGCTACCCCTCAATTAGTTATATTAACCTGAGCCCTGATTCCGGTTCTTTTTAAGGATAAGGCATTGTGCAAAATGTCTTTAACCCAAGATCTTTCTCCCATTGTGCAAAATGTATTTAACCCTAAGGAAAATGACAATCCGTAATCAGGTCCCTGGCCCGGTCCTGTGCTGGCACAATTGAGGTAGTCCATTCAGGCGGGGTTTTGCCAAGGCGCTAATAATACCCAACACCGCCCTCGAGGTGAATTTTCATAAAATCGGCGTTATGAAAATCATACAAAAATTATTTATTAACATTTTCTGAACTTTTCCCCTATATCAAAAACAGAATAAATTACCTACTTCAAAATTACCCTTTGGTTTTGTCTAATCGCAACAAAATATTGGCGAAATCCCATTAAAAACGTCTTTTCTTAGATCAATGATGCACAACCCTCGGTCCGCGAGCTCATTTCGTGCCGCCCGCAAAGCCTTTTCCGCGGACTACCTGGATAAATAAAATAAATAAAAATAAACTGCATTCATTTCTTGATTTGACCTTGGGCGTAGAAAATTTTTCGTTTGTGGCGCTTTATTTTTACGCGGTTTGATATATTTTTTAATGAGTTCACGATGTTTGTTTTTTAAACATAGAAGTAATGGAAGTGAGTTATGATATTTCTTATTAAAATAGCAATCGTTCGGATTTCCGGTTGCTACGATCAAAATATTAACGGTTTCCGTTGTGTTTTACAAAACATTATTAGCTGTTATCTTTATGATGATTCCAAGTCTTGAAGTTGAGGTATGATATGGGTGAAGATGGCGTAAAGAGAACTGGTCTCATTAGCTCAGTTGGTAGAGTGATTGTCCCGGTAAGACAGAGGTCCTGGGTTCGATTCCCAGATGTGACTGATACCTTTTATTTTCTCCCTCCCCCTAAAAAGGTTGTGCATCACTGCTTTAGACAATATTACAAATACGTCATAATCAAATCTCAAGTAAGATCAGCAGCGTCATCAGTAATCGGAAGGGAATTTCGAACGAATCAAAGTACTCCAGATACTAAGATCGAATATCGCGCCTTTGAAGTGTCAGGCTCTAAAGGTTTAAGCCTGTAAAATAGTATCACTTGAACGACTGATAAAACTCAACAGAAGTGAGAGGGACACTCAAAACTAATCTCTTTATAAAATCATATTTAAATATGCCTCAAGAATTTAAGAATAAAACCGAAGCCTTATTTCCGAGCTAGTCCGTAGTCCATAGTAGTTAGGTACTAAAATATATTCTTAGTATTTTTTCTTCGCAAAGTTGCGCAAATTTGGTTCTCCCTTTCATTCGTACCGTTTGAAAATAGATATATTTCAGAATTTTTCCTCCCTATCTTGAGCTAATAAAAATTGACGGTTTTTGTTTTCCAATTGCTGGCATATCTGACTTCATGCATTATTCTTTTCATTGGATTTTAGCTACTCATTCAGTCGGTAGCCTTTTTTAATATTTTTAAAGTGATTTTTGTGTTCAATCTCGACTTTGTGTTTTGAAGTTATGTTTTTATTCAGTGTATGATTAGTCATTTTATGTGAAACACGTCGCTATCTGAGATTTAATATTCCTTCAAACGGAAGTAGCAATAACTTCTTAAGTATTGAAAAAAAGCTTTAGCAAAAAATGTCAAATAATTCTACCCATTATTATCAACCATCAAATATGTTCTACCAATGACAGTTTTGATGTAGCTACAACAAATTTGAATACAAAATGAAAATTTATTTAAGAATTTCGTGTTGTTTTCGCCCCTCATTTCAGCCTCCCTCTTTTTAGCCCTTCACCGCCCCCCATTTGCCCCTGTGGCCACCACTTGATCTCTCCAACTCTCGCCCAAGTTGGGAATCTCTATTTTAGAGGTTATCTTCTGCATTAGCACTTATATCAAATCTATTATAAGGTGGCAAATAAAATGAGAAAATGATTGCATAAATGTACCAAGAGTTTTTCGAATTATTCTATTCTAAAAATATTTGCACGGGTATTGTTTGCCTATCTTCAATCAATCCGGACCGAGGGGTAATTCATCACTCCTTTACGCTAAGTTGCCACCGAATGGTTGGTAGGTACTTTGAAGAAAACGTAATTGTGATAATTACTAGTAGAACCATATTAATAAATGTGCAGTAGGTGCTACTATGTTTTTTAACGGAAATACAGTCGGATCAATCCTTTATTAGCTTAGTCCTTCATCACTGCAGAATCAGAAATTTCCGCTCATCACTGCAGTAGAAGGAATTGGAATTATTAAACATACGTAAATGAATTCCAGGTTATAAATACAAAACAAGGTATTCTAAAGGTTATTTAACTTTGAATCTAGAATATTCACCAAAAAATATGCAAGAAAACAATATTGTTAACAATAAGAAAATTATAAGAGCATAATATAAAAATAAGCAATAAACTTATACAAACAGAATTCATTAAAACGTCACAAGTACACACACACTTTACACGACAGCTCATGCTCGATGTTAATAATAACATCCATTTACACACCATTCATACACAATATGGAAAGCAATCCATTAGCTACGAGCGGGGCAATTTATATAATTGCCTTCCAGATGAAATTAAAAAGAAAAAAACTCTAAGCACATTTAAAAAAAAAATGTTATTTTTGTAAATAAATTAACAAAATAATAAAAAATGTAATGTTTCTATTTAGGTAATCATTCTAGTTAAGTAAGTGAAAACAAATATTAAATTTTCTGGAATAAAATATTTTCAAAAATAATGATACAGTCAGGTTATTCGTAAACAGGGAATGTTTAACATTCTTTAAAAACAATCTGTCTCTCTCTCTTCGCCGCTAAGCTTCGGCTTTATAAATTGTTCTTTTCCGCATGCTCTCCGTAAATATTATAAAGATAACTATCCTGTATCAGTAGTGTGATAAAATGAACTTTTATTACAGAGAACGCCTGTGTTTTTACAACACAGCAATAATGTTACATGATATTTTCACACATGCAGCTCAAGCTTGTTTATACTTTTACGAAACTTAAATAAAATAAAACACGCTTACAAAAATAAACACTATTTAAATAATAAAATGAAAAATATAAATTAAACTCAAGACAGAATTGATATAATTTGTATAACTTTTTCAAATAATTCAAAACACCTTGCTTTTAAGCAAGATTTTATTTGCGGAAGACATTTTGATAACAGGTTTCTTGAATTTTTAAATCTTGAATAAAAGGGCATCTACAAAACCTTGGAAATTACAACTCGCTAGATGTCAGCACTATCCAATATAATATTTTAAATGTATGCAATATTATCACACCACCTATACATAGTAACGATGGGTTATGACTCATTTTCTTAAGAGTGAGAGTCACTGTACCAGCTCAATATTTTCGTACGACTCAAAAGTACTACTGAATTGAACGACGGCTCATTTAAGAGCCGGCACATATTAAAAGCTGATTCCCAGTTCATGTGCGCATATCCCATTTCATACGACTCCCAGCTCCTACGGCTCCTAGCGTATAGGTGTAAGTACAAAACGTCCAGATGCCAGACTTTCAGGCGATGTTCACGTACTGTACCAAAACACGTATAAATGCGGTAATTGTTCTAATTTTAAAAAAATAAAACAATAACTCTGTTTACATCACTTTAATACTATATTATACTGCCCTGAAAAAGCTACGGTAGGGGCGAAACCCGGTCGGCAAAAGTTTATACCAAATAAAAGTGATGTAAACAAAGTTTTTGTTTTATTTTTTAAATTATAATGTCACATCGTTTGACGGCCTCCATGGTCGAGGGGTAAGGCTCTCGACTACGAATCCGAAGGTCGCGGGTTCAAATCCCGGTGTGCGCAAGTAATTTTTATTTAATTAATTTGTGTTGTTTCACAATTAATTCATTTAAAAATAATATATGGTATATTTGCGCACGTTCCAGAGTGGAAGATACTCTCAGTATCGCCCTGGTGAAAGACCACCATTCAGAATTGAAACGTTGCTTGAAATGGCTTTTAGCCGTGTTTGGTGACCAGATCTGAATAGCCAGGTATTTCCCCACCTTCCTCTTCTCCTTCCCTCCCCAATACCTTCAGCCTCACAACATTCCCCAATTGGGAATGCCATAGTCTCACTGGCTCCAGACGGTTGGGAGAGTTGGGACTCTTGTGCGGTATTCATATGAAAAAATATTAAAAAAAAAAAAAAAAAAAAAAAAAAAAAAAACATCACCAAGTTACCGCTTCATATGAAAATAGTTAATTATTTTCATTTAGATGCACGAATATGTGAACCTTTGAAAACAATATATAAAATAAAAAACAAATTAGAAGAAAGGATCTTATTTAAAGATGCGTCATCGTGGAAATGCGTAAGAATACTATCGAACATCTGAGATATTTTTTATCTTTTTAGATGAATAAACAATCTTTCTTAAGTGGTTCAAAGGTTTGTCAAAAAGAGTCACGGTTCAATTGAGCCGCGGTACGGTTTACCAGGAGTCGTACGCTCACAGCTCATTAAAATGAGTCGGCACAAATGAACGGCTCGTTCATGAACAACTCATCCCTAGTACATAGGCAATATCTGAGTTTTTTTATTCATATCGAACTCGCGAGACAATAATAAATATTCGTGAATCGGTCCCCGGATCCATTGTTCCCAGTACACAGACTTCTTTTTATTTTGACATAATTTTATATACATATATTTCTGCTATCAATGAGTGTTATTTTACCTCGATGCCGTGAATTACCATCCAACACCCAACCAGCCACTCATTCGCAGATCGGTCTGAGTGTCAGTCGGAACAATAATTTAAACAACAATATTTATTTGCAACAATTTTGTAACCTAGTCATTTTTTATTACGCTGTGCTATAATAATTATTGATTCAAGATGAATTTGTTTATATTTCTGTGCGTTGTTCTCTGCGTTGCTTCGACTCAAGCTTACCTGAGACAGGTATGTAGTTATTATTTATAATACGTGATACTTCGAATTTAATTTTGATTCAGGAATATAAAAAAAATATCATTTTATGCAATCGCTGTGTATTGTGATGTTGATTGTTGTTTTATAGATTTTTAAAATGGCTTCACAGCTTTCACAAGAAATAATAATAAATTATTGTGAATTTATGATTAAAAATTCGCTTTAATCATTAATGTATTATGAGAATAAATCAAAATTCTAGTTATTGTTTTTGAGTATCTAATATTATTGTCGTCTGCGGTGACATTGTAATAAGAGATTAGATAATACAAGCAGACTTGAGTAATTCGTGAATGAATTATTTACATGTTTTATTACATATAAAGGAATGAAAAACCAAATACGATTTGTAATAAAGACGTTTGAAATTGAAATTATTTTTGTACGATGTAATTATATGTTTGTGTTGTACAAGACTGTCGACTGCCCGGAGACAGTTGGAGCATGGCTTCCCCAACTTGCTTGTGAAGCTGAGAGGAAGAAGATAGGGAAGAGGAAGGTTGGGAACTAAAAAACAATAGTTTGAAATCATTTTTTTAACTAACTAACTATCAGCCCTTAGTAGGCCGAGGGGACGAAAAGTCACATACGAGTACATGTCTTGATACTCCTCGTTTCATTGGTAACTCTTTTATCTGTACATCTGCTTTACTTGTCAAAATCATTTAAGTGTCTCTTTCTTATTCGTGTTAACACTGCGCTTATATCTATCGTGCTTGGTGCTTGAATTATTTGCCGATCTCACGGTCGTTCTTTCCAACTTGTCGAATGATCAATCTGAGTCACCGATCAGCCAAGTGTTTAGTTGAGCATTCTCTGTCTGCCTATTTCCAAGCATTTTTATCGTTGAACTTCCTAAATTGTTTATGAAGGTGCCTGCTCACTTTCATACACGATAAAATATTAGTCGCCCACTTTTAAGACAATAAAGTGACACCAAAGTAAAAACTTTGTATGTAATATTCATAGGTTAGTTAATATTGTATTTATTATGAATACATATATATCATTTGTTTTAAAAACTAATACATAAATCATCATTTTATACTTTACAAATATGTGAGTTTAAAAAAGTGTTTCAAATAACGTGTTAGCTTGACTTTTTCTATTGCCGCGAATCCACCTTGTTGGTTTCGTACATTTGACATTTGACGTTTCTCGTCCATGAAAAAACAAGACAAAACGTTGCATATAATACATAAAATTAGTTAGGTTGTCTTCGGTTTTATTTAAAACATACAAAAAACATATTTTAACATTCGAAAACGGAAATAAATCTTTGTCATTCAATATTTGATTCGCATAAAATAGATCGCAAACTAATAATGACATTTGATATTTCGGTGCCATCTGTCCACCCTGTTGACACTTTTTATAACTAGTCCTTTGTTGAGGGGAACTTAATCCTGGTGAAGTCAAACTAGTCTGTAGATAAGTTTAGTTACAACTTTTTTTTTCTTTGCACTGAGCCAAGTAAATAAATAAAAACATTGTATTTATTGAAAGGGTTCTTTTTATAATATTCGGAAAAATGTGACCTTACTGGGAGTGACATGCATTGCTCTATGAACAAAGTAGTTTTTCAAATTTGGGTATGAATAGATAAGTTGAGTCCATTTAAAAAAAAATCTGCAATATCCAGCTTCAAACTAAAATACATTTTTTAAATTTTTTTTTTATTAAAGATCGTTTTCTTAGTTAAATTGATTCTCAAAATTTGTATTGATGCTACGACAACATCAATAATGCAGTTTTTTTCAATCTTAGCACTCAAAATGTCACGAGCCGCCCCTGATTGAAATTGAATACATTATATTTAAATTTACAATACTATACTTCTCTTTTTTAGCAATGCTTGTGCAGAGAAGCGTTTTGTACAAATTGCGTTTACATGTTTACATAATAATGTTTCTTAAAAGTGTTACAAGAAAATGACGCTTGAAAATGGTTTGCATGATAATGTTACAGAGTTGGTGGTTTACATTATGGAAAAGACAGAGTGCAGTGACAAGTTTTGATTTAGTAGTCATAATAAACATAACATAATATTTGTAAGTACAATGTGGCGTAGGAAATTTGACGTTATAATCTTATGTGTCTGAATGTGTATTGTTTTTAGTTTGCTTGGGAGACTTTTAAGCTTATTTTGAGGTGTGTGTGTGTTTTTTTTTTTATTGCATTTGAGGAATTAATCTTTTATTTTTCTAATGTCTTCAGGTAGTTAAATGAATTGTTTTATTCGTGTAATTCTTGTTGTGCAAATAAGGCATTGATGATGGTGAGTTTTATTTTTCTTATAGTATTTAAAGTATTGATTTTTTTTATGTTATGAAATGACCCAATTTTCGCTCGCATAATAATGCACAAGGAAATTATATTGTTAAAGCTATGACTCATCGGTGTAAAAAGGTTGGATCTACTGTAGTAATATTATATAAGTATCGTTCTATCCTACACAATATATGTAGAGCGTGTAGGTAATTTACCCAGAGTGTCTTTGTTTCAAGAAATAATTTGACATAAGTTATTATAATAACGATAACGGTGATTTAGCATTAACGCTTTATTATCATTCAGCCGATTTATAGAGATGATTTATTGTACATTGTACAGTAGTGATAATAGGGCATAATCGAAACGGTTCTATAGTCGAAAATCAGTTTCTTAAACCATTTAATAATCGTGTGATTCTCCGACTGGAAATTAAAAGCAAACGCAACGAAAACAGCTTCAACTGCCTTCCATCCAATCAACTTGCGTGCAAGTGCTACGCTTAATGTACAGTTTGGAGGAGGTACCATTATTCATGAAAGTAGTCCTTGGTATATTGGCGTAATACTACACAGAAGCCTGACGTATAACTCCCACAAATGTTCAAGAAGACCAAGCTCAGTTAAATGTCATGAGAAAATTAGCTGGAACCAGCTGGGGTTGCATCGCAAACACCCTATGAACAGCTACGATTGCCTTGGTCTACTCGGTAGCAGACTATTGCGCTTCAGTGTGGGCTAGAACAAACAGAAAAGATCGACGTACAACTAAATACTACTATGCGCACGGTGAGTGGAACACTTCCCTCCACCCCACTGCAATGGCTCCCTGTTCTCTCGAATATCCCACCACCCGTTGTAAGACGAGAGACAGCCACCCACAGAGAATACAAAAAGGCCGTGAATAGTAACATTCCACTTCAAGATGACCTTGCAAACCTCTCGGCCAGCCGCCTGACGACCAGGAAACCTTTTTGGATTGAAGGTGAAAGAATGCTTATGTACGATACTCCCCTGAAGAATGGTGGGGAACTCTGTGCCAGACCTCGAACGTGAAAAACAAGCACCTTGTTGCAGATCGTACTATTAAAAAAAAATCATGATTTAGTTATACCTGGCAAGAATGCATACTTCAATCACAGAAATGTAACACCTCACGGACATAACTTCAATCCACATATCTAGGGAAAAAATACTTCAAAAACCTACCGGAAAACATCAGAATAATTTATAACGTATAAGTAAAATCAATTAAAAAGCTATTCAATGTAAAAATAACAAAATGATAAAATTATCTTCTAAATATATTTTTTTTGAGTACACATATCCTTACACCGAATTAATCATAGATTCAAAATATACTAATCACCATGATACCACTCCTCTTCTAAACACAAGCGTCCGCTTCCATATAAAAGAAATGTTAAAAACAAAACAAAAATTGTGAAAACTATTTTTATGTTTGTCTGTCTGTCCTCGATTTTCTCGAAAATTACTTGACCGGTATCGCTGAAAATAGCAGTTTGTTCTTATTAGTGCCGGGAAGGTTTAGAGAGTAGTTCGAATGAAATCCAATATGTAAAACTGTTTCTATAACATTTTAAAGTTAGTGTGAAAAACATTGAACCCGCCATGTTGTGTTGAGGTTAGCCCATGGATATACTACTCCGGTTAGCCACAGATTACATATTCAAACGAAGAAGGTTTGTTGGGTAAAATATGGTCAAAATGTATAACACAAGTAGGTATCTACTTAAGAACTTTATTATTTAGATATATTTTGAAAAAAAAATGTTTGGAATGAAATAAAATTTTCAAATGAATTATTCTTTATTTGGAGATAGTTACTTTCGCTGTAAAATCAATTATGGCACCCTAATGAAAACCAAGAATTCACAACTTCATAACTTTATTAAAAAAAAAATCTCGAGCAAGGCCGTGTAAAAATCAGCTGGTTGCTAAATAAAAAAAATTATCGCCAGTATTATAGATTGGTATTTTCGCTATGTTAATTTAAGTCGATGATTTGATTAATGTTTTCAGTTTGTAATTCAGAATTTTTTTGATTGTGTGAAAAGAACTTTAATCGATTGTTAAGATCACATTTTTCGATTATGGTCATCACTAGTCTGTCGTAATTAATCAAATATTTTATCAGAAATGACATGGCAACAACATTGTAGTTTCTAATTTATTTCAAAGCATTATGCAGAAAGTAATGACATGTCATCTGTAAATGTACGTCACGTGAGGCGTGTGTGGTGGATAACCCAATTCCGAACCACATTGCATTAAATGGCTTTGGCTATTTTTAGTAAGTAGATCTAACGCTTCTGTCTATTCTGTGCACTTGAAAATAGACATATCTACGACTGAAAAACAAATTTAAAATTCAACGTACAAATCACAGAGCGCATAAACATATTTTTTTTTACAAAAAAAAAATATTTATTAGGTTGTTAGATATTTTACACATTTGTGGAATATATATTCGTTCCTTACGTAAGCAGATGCTTGCGCTTACGAAAGGAGTGCACGTTGATATAAAAAAAACAGTATGGTTTAAACAAATATATTCGTTCCTTACGTAAGCAGATGCTTGCGCTTACGAAAGGAGTGCACGTTGATATAAAAAAAACAGTATGGTTTAAACAAATATATTCGTTCCTTACGTAAGCAGATGCTTGCGCTTACGAAAGGAGTGCACGTTGATATAAAAAAAAACAGTATGGTGTAAACAAATAATATATAGAGGTAACCTAACACGCAAGTGGAAGGAACTGTAGTATGGGGGGGGGGGAGATGGGCGCGAGCTAGGCGTGCCGCCAATTTAAGAAAATCGATTTTTTTTATTTATTTTACTCTTGGTAAACTATTACATTTTGAAACAGTGTATAAATTCAAGAAAATATAATAAAAATAAAATATTTAAACAAAAAATCACACAAAGGCAAAGCCTGTGTGGGGGTATAATAATAATAATGATACTTGGATGGCTTGTATAGCGCCGTTTTTGTGAAAAATCACCTTAAGGGCGCAAATTTTTTTATCACATCTCTATGGCTAATGTGTGTAAGAATAAGTGCTAGCGAATGTAAGAAAGATAAAATATGAGATAAAGTGATAATAAGAAGCAAAAACCAAAATAAGTGACACATGAAATATATTTAGTTTGACCCTTTTTATAAATGTTTTGTACTTTTCTTACCGGAGTCAAAATCACCCGAAACAAACGCTGACGACAGTGAACTAGGCTGGTACCCTAATGGGTGTCACGTGACCTTTGCCTCCAACCGTTGAAATGGTACTTAGGGCAAGTCTATTAATTCTGACGTCAGTGCCACTCTTGAATGATTTTATGCAAACAAAATATTCAAATTAAGAGTATAAATTATAACAACTAAATTACATTTGAGGGAACTTTCGACCCCGTAATCAACAATTATGTGAAATTATGATTCAGTGCGTAAATAATAATGCATGTTTTAAAAACACAAATAATAATACAGCGTAATAAAAAATGCATTCGGAGCTCTCTCGAGATATCGCGAATCTGAGACCATTAAATAAATGTCCATTCCCCTTGAGACGCCAGTGGTGTGCAGTTCATAACGGCTGAAAAAGGAACCATAAAAGAAAAAACAGAAAATAAAAAAACGCTGTATTTTTTGCATGAATTTGGTACGGATCAGCCTTCGAATTATGATTAACAACATGCAGTCAATTGGCATCATAGAGATAACACGGGCTTCAGTCAATTACAAGCCCTCGCCGGGTATGGATCTCCAATGATAACTGCAAAATGCCTACATCGGCTTTACCGTAATCAGTTTTGGGGTAAATTGACTTTTTTAATGTTAAAAAACTCAAGGAGCACTCAAGTTGGCACTCCGTTAACGCAAATAAAGTTGGCGCGTCGCTGTCAGCCGTACTGCGACTACGTTCGCTGAGTTCGTTTCTCGGTCGGAATGATTCTAGCGACATCGACAGCCGCTTCATCGCTCTTCCTACTTCACGCGCAGGAACAATATTTTACACTGATTTTGCAAGGAACGTAGACTCTATTTGTAAACCTGAAAATTCATACTCGAACTGGAAAAACTATGCATAGCCTACCTTTGGTCATAGAGAAATGCACGCCACTGAGGGACACTTACAAAAATTGTCTTTAACTGCCTTACTTATAAGTGGTGAAATTCAAGTGAAAGTATTGCGAAATATGTGATTTGTAAATCGTCAAACCATCTGAAATTTAACTCCGCCATAGTGATTTAAATAAAATATTTCCTTTTTTTTTTTTTTGATAGAAAGCAGTCACTTTGTGGTTAGACATATTTAATGAAAATAAAAAACAATAACTTTGTTTATAACTCGTGGTTATAAACAAAGTTATTGTTTTATTTTCATTAAAAATATTTCCTATTTATTTTAAAACTACAACATTTTTCTCTCGATTTTTATGTCTATTTCTGTTAGAACTTTTCTTATTGTTTTGTAATATGTATTTCAGTAAGCATAATATGTAGGTAATTAAGAAACAAATGTAGGTTTTCTCGTTTATAAGTTGGATGTTACAGGAGGCTTATTAGGAGGATTTTATTTCATTAAAATTATTACTTTTCAGAAAACATGAGGAATCTAAATTTAAACGAACTAAGTAATCGTAAAAATACATTAATATCTTGCATAATAATAACATTATACTTGCACAAATTAATGTCAAGTAGTTGGGAGTGTTGGAGTTGATAGTTGGGTCGTGGGTTAATCGTGTGAGATATAGGTATCGTGATAAATACATAAAGTTGGAATAACATGGGAACACGTAGTATAAATTCATGTTCTGTATCCATGAGTTTTGTCGTCGGCTCATAAAGCTGAATGATACGTAACTCAATATTTTCAATATTACTCAATAACATTATCTTTTTTAGTACCTATCAACTATCACTGGTCCCGGAGAGACCATGAGATCCTGGGTTCGAGTCCCAGCTGCAACCGTTATCTTTTTCTTACACAGATTTACACAGAAAGAGCGATTTTTATATTGAAATGTGTGTATCGAAATAACCATGCATTGGATGTTAAAAATAAAATCAAATTCACACACCAATATTACAATTATTACTTTTTCTTATTAGATTTTATTATTATATAATAAAATAATTTTATTATTAATAATAATTTTATTATTATATAATAATGTGTAATATTTCTGATTATATTTTGATAAATGCAAAGCCCATTCAAATTAAAAAAAAAAACGTAATAAATATTTTTCTTTTTAAAAACACCGTGTTTATCGTATTGCACAATAATATTATCATTATTTTGAATTAATAAATAATAACTCTTCGACGTCCCTCTCCCCGTTAACTGATTGTTAAGGCGATGCAATGCGAAGTAATTCAAAATCATGTGGTTTTGGGTTGAAGCTTCAAAGGAAATGGCATGGATAAATATTACATATGCTACTAGCTACTAAACACTGCGAGTAGAACGGTTTTGGTCGAATACAATGACTAAATAACAAATTTGTTCATTGGTAGAACCTTAGAGTAAAAATATATTATTACTCTAAGGGTAGAACACATCTTTGCCTTTTGTTTAAGGGGGAGAGGGGCGTCGGAGAGTTATTATTTATTAATTCAAAATAATGATAGTATTATTACGCAATACGATAAACATAATGTTTTTAAATAGAAAAATATTTATTAAATATTTTATAAATTTACATAGGCTTAGCATTTATCAAAATCTAATCAGAAATATTGCTTTTTTCTGACCGTCCCATTGTATGTTTTACAAAATATTTAAAATACTAATATGATTTTTAAAGTGGAGAAAAGTATGTTTAATCATTTATCGTTGCGTTTTTGTAAATAAACGTAACCAAAGATTTGTAATCCGCATTACAAGTTTTAAATTAGGTTTGATATAATGTGACAAATTAAGTCCTTTTTTATATTTGAGCCAGAACTTCACAAAAAAATACGTTTTGAAAAGTTTTTCATGCATTTCTTTATCGTAACAGGCGGCCAGTGTTAAATGGGAATGTCAACCTTATCTCTACCTGCGTAGTTTTGTTCGCAGTGCGTGATTTTGCATGATGATGCAAAATCATATTGTGTTTTCAGTTTGAGAATTTGATGGCCTAGAAATAGCATAGATCATTTAATTAAATACTGCAAGTAGAACACACCTTGGCCGTTAACACACCTTGGCCGTTTCGTTAAACCGTCCATTTTTTTGGTGTGTCTTGTTATAAGCCTAGAAAAAATAAAGTATAAAACCTAAAAAAAAAATCCTACATCTACGAACCCTTTTTTCCGAGATTCTCGTATTGTTCACTGTGGCAAATTAAGTTTTTTAGAATATGACCCTAAAAAATTTTCATATTAATGCCTGAGGTTTCCAAATTAAATAAAACAAGCAATTTGGTGATGTTTTTTGCGTAAATCGAAACATGCGGCCGGTGTTAATCAGGAATTTCAACCTTGTAGTCACCTGCATAAGGAACGCGTAATTTTGTTGGAATTTTAGCAAGTGAATCGCCTTAACTAACAGTTGCAAATAATAATTTGTATATCTTACTAACCATCACGCAGAGAGGATGGATCGGCACACAACTCTGTTTTGGTTCATTCACATTCATGCATCGTCATGTTGATAAGACATAACTGTGATCATTAATGATATTGGCTATTTTCAGTCTACTCTGGAATCTGATACCTACACCGCGGCAGTGGTGGAGTTCCACCGCTCCCAGAAGGACATCTTCGATGCCATCAGTGACAATCTGGAGGCCTATTTGGTCTTCATACAAGATGCAAAAAAACAGGTAATAATTTATCATTCGTTCGTTTATTAATTTTTAATCCTAATATAACGATAATTAATAATTATGGAAAATTGTTTATTCACCACTGAGAAGTGGTGAATAAACAATTTTCAATCAAAACTCAAATTATCAAAACAATATAACACATTTAAATAAATAAATTAAAAAACATTGTCTTTTAAATACGGGGAAAACACATTATAAATGTAAAAACCTAACAGAATAGAGAATTTGAATTATTTTCTAACTAAATCGGCTTAACCGATAATAAATCATTATTTTTAAAAACCTATCCAAATTAGAATTGGGTGGGAGTAAATAAAATCATATAAATAAGTCGTCAATACGTGGATTAACCGAGGTTTGAAAATGGCCTTGAACGCCGAAACAGCTGTCACAATAATAAAAACTAAAATACTAACTGATTGTTAAGGCGAAGTTGCAGAACTTAATAATAACATTATTAAATTTGATTTACATTTCTGTTTACATTTTTACATTTACAGCTGTTTCGGCGTTCAAAGCCATTTTCAAACTGCCATTTGACAAACTGTTATTTTGGTCCCAACAGAATGCGGACATAGTGATATTCCCGGAAGGCACTCTGAATTCATACGGCAGCACGGATGCCCCCACCATCAGGGTTCCCCCCGGAGACCAGGATGTCAACCCTTGCGACAACAACGCCAACCACTCGAGGGTAATACACAAATTACATAGATATTAGGTTAATATTTTAGGTAATAATTAATTAATAATTATTATTGTAATCTGTTAGGTAATTCAAATTGTTTTTGAAATGTGTTCTACACATTAAAAAAATTTCACGTTCGAGTTGACATTTCGTTTTAAAGAAACAATCCAAACAACATAACCCGATTATGTTAACGTTTTTCAAATTTATATTTTTCGACTGTAAATTGGATTTTGTTTTATTTTGATTTATCATCAGCGACCCCTCCGACGCAAAGTATTGTACCTCCAAAATTGGAAATTTACAGGAGAATGGCTTAAAGAGACTTAAAGTTCAGTGCAAGTAGAGTTTTTGATTGTTTTGCACCTAATTTGTCTCCTTCATCGTCAATTACGTTCCAAACGACAAAAGCTCAACGTACACCAGGCTTCTGCCTCTGTAATCCGATTTTGAAGTTATGATACTTTACTTAGGAGGGGTCGAATTCTGGAAAAAGACGATTTTAATACATATATTTCTGAAAGTAAAAAAAATCGTCTTTCCAAGTAATAATTATCTTCCTTGCAAGGCGTTAAATAATAAAAAAAAGTTTAACGTAAAATTGTCTTAGAATATGATATAAAATCATCCCCTTTCGGAAAGTACGACTAATTTCTGAAGACCGTCTGGTTAAAGTAAAAAATGTGCTTTCTGCTTTTTAAACTTGCTTTAATTTTTCCTATTAAAACCTTTTTATCGATCGCAACGCCCCCTATTTTTGTCTGCTTTTAAATGTCGGACTGTATAAACGTTTTACAACTTTAATTAAAATACTAGTTTATCGAAGGAAGCAATCACTTTGTGGCTTGACATTATAATTTAAATAAAAAATGTTTTTGATTGAAGCCACTTTATTTTTATACATATTTATGCATTCGACCGGT
>JAHDVE020008098.1:0-37500 GCA_022606495.2 Halesus radiatus | reverse complement strand
CTATTTCTTATGTTGTCTTTTCGACAAATATGACGGTCTCCTTGATTGTATAACTCCTTGATATCGGCGGATATCTTTAAAATTATTTAAGTGCTACTATTATACTACAGTTTTTAGATTCTCAATTTGTGTGATACTTGCTGATATCCAGAAATGTTTATAATATTATTTAATTGCTATTACGTAATTGGGTCTGTTATACCATAACAAAACTGTTCTACTGATTTCGTATTTTTTTTAATATTTTTCCCAATTGTGTACATTGTTCAAAACATTCATGTACCTATATTTTTCTATACTTGTGCTACTATTAGTATGATTATTTTATTTATTGTTGAACTAAACTAATATTGACAAGCTACTTACAGTGGCATAGCGGGTATAATTGTATGGAAATTAAAATTGTTAAATTAAATCATTTTTTTCAAAAAGACCGTGACAATATACTAGAGGAGGTTAGAGCATCAGAGAAGGGGCGGTGGTGAGGTAGTGAGGTGGTGAGGTAGGGGTCGCATGGGGAGAAAGGGAACAACGTCGCTTTTAACAAATTGTACGTTTATTTGCTTATTTAATATAAGACAATTATTATTTTTTGTTGATTTCATTATTTCAAACGCTTCTAAATTGTCAACGTTCAAACATATTACATTTTTTGTTTAAAACATCCACCCCTATATTCATATTAAAAGGATGATCATTAGTCAATATTAATTAAATGTTCGACAAATTCTGAAAAACCTATATTTGTTAAACATCTAACGTGTTCTTTTATTCTAATATTTACGTTCCTCGCGGCTTTACCTATATACTCGTAGATAGTCGGACAATCGTTACAAAGAAGTTTATAGATGCAAGAAGTATATATTCTCTATCTTTACAGTCAATTAAAAGTTGTTGTATATTATACTTCTTGATAATAAAACACTCATTTACAACAAACACTTGGTTATTTATTAAATAACATGTTACACGATATTGATTTATAATCTAGGAGAGCCAGGAAGCTATGCTCCTTTTTATTCTATCGCAATATTCCGACTGCCCGCTGACCCTGAGAGCGGGAAAATCGTTTGATGGACAGTGCCATTTATGGAGGCTAATATATTACAAACGTTTGCTATGATCGTTATAGAAAGCTGGCCTTATTTCTGATGGGAGTCTTGATGTGCATAAAGAGGAAAATTTACTTATCTATAAGACTCTGCGCCATTGGGGAGTTAATTTATTGGTAAAAAAAAATTTAGATAGGTCGTGTTACCACTTACTCGGCGATATATTATTACATGTGTACTACATTCATGTGCATTTACGTCGTGAATTTTAATATCATGTTTATGGCGGAAGGAGTCGGGTTGGCCAATTAAAAGACATAAACCAGGTCAAGATATTTTAGCCACTTCAACACCAGCTCATTTATTATCCGGTTTGTCGCGATATCGCCGCGATTGTGGCGGCGAGTGGAGTTAACGGCGCCATTCATTATTTAGCTTCCGGTTTTCAAGTAAATCTACCTTACGATAACTGTACCGAAGTCAGCTCGTGAAACTTGCATAATTTAAAAACAACAACATATGGTCAAAACGCGACGCAAGTGACCGGAGGCAGTGATACTAGTACCCCAATATGAACTCCAACTGACAACTGTCTGCATCCAAAAATACACACTTGGCAGGTTGCTACCTCAAGAAATACCATGGATGATTTATCTATACATTATATACGGGAAATTAGGAAAATGTAAAAGGTTTCAAAAGACAATAATCCGCAAATCATAAACTTTTAAATCACATAGGGTGTTTTTTTAGAGGTATACAAATTCAAAATGAAAAAAAAACACAATAAAATAATGTTAATAGCGCAATCGTGAAGTCCAGTTTTCGACAAGTTTATCGAGCAACTGGGGTCGTATATCGGCAATAACACGGCGAATGTTGACTTCCAAATGGTCCAATGTCTCTGGTTTATCAGCATAGACTAGTGACTTCACATACCCCCAAAGAAACTAATCTAATGGTGTGAGATCACACGATCGTGGAGCCCAGTTCACATGTGTTTAAAAACCAAACCTCTAAAAAAAACACCATATATATGAAATATGTACTGGAATTTTAGGTAAAACGTTCAAAATTGCTTTCACTCATATACAAACTGCAAATAATTTCAGACATTTTAGTATGTATTTCATAGAATTAAAATACGACAGTTTAAAAATTTTATTTTTTGAAACCTTATACATTTTTCTAACTACCCGTATATAATTTACAGATAAACCATTTGTGGTATTATTGCTTGAGTTAGCACCCTGCAAAGTGATGTTTAAATCCATTTATGAAGAAAATAAAAAGGCGCTAAAGGCCACTTTTAAGTATTCTTATATAAGAAATACTACAAATTAGTAATGTACGAGTATCTGTACTTATCTAACCACAAACTGAAAAAAAAAATTAAGTAAATGTCTAAGGTTTCAAAGTAAATATTCCTAAACTGTTAATTTTTAATTCCAAGAAATACATTAAAAAAATGTCTGTAATATCCCGTAAAAACAAAGACACCCACTAAATTCTAAAATATCGGCAGTAAATATCGTGGTATGTATTATGAAATATAATCATGATATATATATCGTGCTATCTATGGGTATATCAGTGATTTATATATATATATATATATATATATCAGGGATTTCTAACTAACTAACTAACCATCACGCCGTTTCCCCGCAGGGGTAGGCAGAGAGGACGGACCGCCAAACAACTCGATCTTGGCATACACTTCTTGCTTCATTCACTTTCATACAACGTCTCATACATTCTCTTCTGTTATTCCGACTTTTGACATGGCCCGACTCAAGCATTTGATTCACTTGATCGTGCCACGTCTTCCTTGGACGTCCCCGGCTTCTTCTTCCATTCACATTCGCGTCATATATTCTCCTTACACTCCTTTCTTCATTCATTCGCTCTACATGCCCAAACCATCTAAGCGTCCCTTTCTTAATCTTGCTCACTACGCTTACATCAGCCTTGCATTCTTTACGAATCTCAACATTTTTCACACGATCATATATGGTTTTACCACACATTCGTCTCAGAGATCTCATTTCTACAGCATTCAGTCTTTCTTTCAGATTTCTATTTCGAATGTATGTTCTTCGAGCCCCGAGTAGAAGTCAACCCAAATGGTAAAGTTAATAACAATAAAAACAAACGTTATTTCCATCGTGAGCTATGAGTTTTGAAATACCTGTTAAAAATAAGACAGCAAATTGAATTGTTTGTTCAAAGCAACAGGGTTCACGCAAATCGGCGTCCAATGGTCGAGAGGTAAGGCTCTCGACTACGAATCGAAGGTCGCGGGTTCAAATCCCGGCGTGCGCAAGTAAATTTTATTTAATTAATTTATGTTGTTTCACAATTAATTAATTTAAAAATAATATATAGTATATTTGCGCACGTTCCAGAGTGGAAGATACTTTCAGTATCGCACTGGTGAAAGACCACCATTCAGAATTGAAACGTTGCTTGAAATGGCTTTTATCCTTGTTTGGTGACCAGATCTGAATAGCCAGGTATTTCCCCACCTCCCACTTCCTCTTCTCCTTCCCCTCCCCAATACCTTCAGCCTCACAACACTCCCCAATTGGGAATGACATAGTCTCACTGGCCCCAGGCGGATGGGAGCAGTTGGGACTCTTGCGCGGTATTCATATAGAAGAAATAAAAAAAAAACGGTTTCACTAAGATTATAGCTCTATCAAAGCAACCAGGTGTTTCATATGTCCCAGCGTAAGTTTAAAACATACAAATCTGAAGATGAGCGGTAGCAGAGTGATGCGGTCCGGTTCAGAAGTGAAAAAAAAGATGTTATAATGCCTTTTGAATAAATTAAAAATTACAATGGAATTCCACCATAAATCAACTGTTACAAAAATAGACCGCATAATTTCAAAATCGACTCTTCTCTTGTTTTCTTTCAAGATCATAAGTATAAAAGGCTCGCAAACAAAATACATTTGGTAAATGAAAAGTGGCCATTAGCGAGACCACACGATTGTGCGCAAAAAAAAAAAACAAGTGGAAAAGTAAACCTCTTGTGTACCTTAAAGAAAGCAACCCGCCCGCTCGGGTTCGGGCAGACCGGGGCAGGGGAGCCCATCAATCAGACACACGCGCTAAAGTCACAAATCTGTGCGGGGAGCTGGCCCCGTCCTCCCCTTTCTCCGAGGAAGTATTTCCACTTTTCCCCGTTGAAAAGCTTCCACTTTTTTTCTCAATTTCTTCCGCCCTATCATATTCCCGTCGCGGAGTTTGTCGAGGAATTTGGCGGCGGGGGGAGAGCGGGGAGAGCCGCTCGCGGGCATTATTCAAATCGGATTGAAGTATTTGATTGAAGAGCGTGACGTTAAATTGATTGGGGCGAGGAAAAAGAAGAATGCTAATGGAGGATGCCAGTTTTGCTGAAGTTTACAGCTTAAATTTTGAATAGCGTGACTTTCCACGCTTTGATGATCGACTAAACGTTCATCCAAAAAATGGTACGTCGATATGAAGAAAACTTTTCACAGATATATGAAATAATTAGTTTCACATTAAATAAAATCTGTTAAATTATGAAAAAAAAAGAAAAGACAAATTGAAACAATTTTCCATGAATTGAGAATGTTAATGTCACGACTATTAAAAAACCTTACTTATCTAATATTCTCATAAAATTAATTGGTGTATTAAAAATTCTGATAGAATTTACATAGAGAACATTGATTATATTAAATTTTTTTAATCATGGAAGAAGATAATATTAACAAATCCCAAATGAAACACGAATCCGAAAAAACAACAGAAAATAAAAAGATTTCAGTCGCATCTGGGACTCGAACCCAGAACCTCTGCCTATCCGGGGCAACCGCTTAACCAACTTAGCTAATGAGACCAGTTCAATTTACGCCATCTATACCGATATCATACTTCAAGTTCAGGACTTGTTAATATTATCCTCCGTTTTAAATCCCATATTATTGGCTGCTATCCTTATGACGATTGCAAAGTTCTACCCGAAATATCTTCCATGATTAAATATTACAATGAGGTTTACAAACTTCAATAAGTTATAAAAAAAACGAACATGTTAAAATTGTCTAACAGTTTCAAAGGCAACAGTATTTAAAAGAAGAAAAAAATAACATTACACTAACGGTAAACACAAAAATATCAACACGCTTGTGGTAAACGCAGACGATATACAGAGAGAGAGAGAGAGACAGATTTAGAGCCCTATTTCTATAATTAATACGTTTTATTATAAGTTATAAGTTTTTTTTAAACCACAAAGGTTGTAATTCACAAATTCAGAAAAAAAAGGATCAAATTACAAAACTTTTTTGAAATGGAGAATTATAATCCAATTCAATTGATCGTTTTTCAAGGTGATGAAAAGGTACCCATAAAAGATTATTCGCCGAGTTAAAAATTGGAATAAAAAACGCGCACCGACCGACACAGATATCATTTCGAATGTCTATATGCGGGTTTCGGCTGTTCATATAAATTACCAATGAAGGACGTTTCTAGGAAGTTTCCGTTTAATTTTTAAATTTACGATGAAAGAATATTCAAATGTGTTAATATGGTTTACGAACCTTAAGGCAATGCCTTTAAATTCATTTTTAACTATTAAACGCAAGAATTCAACTTGTCTTTTTCTAGTAACAAGTAAGTATAAGATATAACGGCGATCATTTAATTTACCAACCATGTTTTTAATTTATTAATATTATTTTTTTCCTTATTATTTTTAAATTTGAATTCTTATTTTGCTTTTTTAAATTTATTTAACTTTTTTTTATTTATTTTACTTTTTCAAAATTATTTTTCTTTTTGTAATAAATTGTATGTGTCAGTGGCCTGCACTCCATGGAGGCTGAAAAGCTGTACGTACCCTAAGAAATTGGAGAGTAGAAATAAATGAAAAGATCAACGAAAAACAATAAAATTCTTCGAAAAGATGTTCATCATTTTTAATGAGATTCTTACATAACAAAACTATTTAATAATAGTAAAAAAAAAAAAAAATATATATATATATATATATATACATATGAAATAGGTAAGCTTTTAACTAACCCAAAAAGTAAATATGATAAATCACGCCGTTCGACCTTACAATATATAAATTTAACTCTACAATTGCGGATAAAATCTTAAAAATTATAGTAACTGCAGAAACGGGCGGTCCATTTGATGGATTCCCCTGTCTTAATAAACGGATTGCAATCTTTGGAACACAGACGTCAGGTGGGAATCCTGTCCTTGTTCCGCCTGTTCTTCAATTGAAGATGCTCTAAGCACAGGTGCAAAGACGGGCTCCCTACACTGTTGATATTTGTCACATGCGAACGGGTCGCTTCTACGACTCTTGTGTTTAACAGCTCGGTTGTGGAATTATCTGGCGGTCTGTGTGTTTCCTACCTCATATAACATGGGTCTCTTCAAAACCCAGGTTCACTCTTTCCTATTCTCTAAAAAACCCTCCACACAGCATCACCAAAGATGACATAGGCCTTGAGGGAAATTATTTCCCTCGGGGCCTCCTCTATGGAGTAACTGTAAAAAAAACAATATCGAAGAAGCCACAAATCCTATCTAAGCTATAAATTGAAAATGAAGCTCGGCCCTTAACAGGGAGAGGGACGTCGGAGAGTTATTATTTATGAATTCAAAATAATGATAATATTATTTTGCCATACGATAACATGGTGTTTTTAAAGAGAAAAATATTAATTACGTTTTTTTTATTTGCATGGGCATTTATCAAAATAAAATCAGAAATATTACACATTTCTAAATGGTCTACGAATGTTTTACAAAAATATTTAAAAAGTTGAATATCCTTAAAAAATGCTGTGAAGGTTTTTCTTTAACATGCCGATAAGATAAATTAAAAAAAGAGCAATGTGTAGGTTAATTTTAATAAACACTACGTAACGTTAAGTTTATTTACAAAAACGTAAAGAGAAATTATTAAAAATATTTTTCTACACTTTAAAAATCATATTCATATTTTAAATATTTTGTAAAATATGCAATAGGACGGTAAGAAAGGGTAATATTTCTGATTAGATTTTGATAAATGCTAAGCCTATGTGATTTATAAAATATTTTTCTATTTAAAAACATTATGTTTATCGTATTGCGTAATAATACTATCATTATTTCGAAATAATAAATAATTCCTCTCCGACATCCCTCTCCCCCTTAAAGCGGTGTTGTTTTGAATTGTTAAAAATCGTTTAAGAATACTGTGCATTTTATACTACTGTAGACTTTCCAAACCAAAATTAGCTGATTTATAGAACTTATAAGGAGGGGCCGAAACTCAACTGTGCGAGTTGCTGAGGAGTACTGAAGAGGACATACGTAACAAGAACGTGGGGGAAACAAAAAGCAAGGACTGAAGCAGAAAAACACTTTCTGACGATAATCCATTTTACGAGGGAGGGGGAGAAGCTGTTTATGGCCCTGGGGATGGCTGATTAACCGGTAAGTATCAAAAATTTTAATTAAACCTCATCAAATGGTACAAAAACTTTAACGTCTGAAGCGCCAGCGTGGCCGATGGAGTACTGAAAAGGACACACGTATCAAGAACGTGAAGGAAACAAAAAGCAAGGACTGAAGCAGAAAAACCCTTTCTGACGATAATCCATTTTACGAGGGAGGGGGAGAAGCTGTTTATGGCCCTGGGGATGGCTGATTAACCGGTAAGTATCAAAAATTTTAATTAAACCTCATCAAATGGTACAAAAACTTTAACGTCTGAAGCGCCAGCGTGGCCGATGGAGTACTGAAAAGGACACACGTATCAAGAACGTGAAGGAAACAAAAAGCAAGGACTGAAGCAGAAAAACCCTTTCTGACGATAATCCATTTTACGAGGGAGAGGGAGAAGCTGTTTATGGCCCCGGGGTGGCTGATTAACCGGTAAGTATCAAAAATTTTAATTAAACCTCATCAAATGGTACAAAAACTTTAACGTCTGAAGCGCCAGCGTGGCCGATGGAGTACTGAAAAGGACACACGTATCAAGAACGTGAAGGAAACAAAAAGCAAGGACTGAAGCAGAAAAACCCTTTCTGACGATAATCCATTTTACGAGGGAGAGGGAGAAGCTGTTTATGGCCCCGGGGTGGCTGATTAACCGGTAAGTATTAAAATTTTAATTTAAACCTCATCAAATGGTACAAAAACTTTAACGTCTGAAGCGCCAGCGTGGCCGATGGGCAACGCAAAAAACATTATTTCTTTTTGTGGGATTTTCAACCATAAAAAAAAATCGTAGCTTACTAAATTAAATACATTCGTTTTCCAACAAAATAATAAAGCCGATAGCAATTTTTGCTTTTCGTTTTGTGAAACGCCGCACGTCTGGAATATAAAACAAAATAGCAAATGTCAAGTATTGCATCATTACTTGATGCGCAGTTCATTTGGGTTTTATTCTTTGAAATCTTCTTAAAATTTTAAAAATATAAGTGGGTTTGATAATGATAGATATTGTAATTACATTTATTTAGCCTTAAGGAAATGTAATGAAACTTCAAGAATATCTTCGTATTTCATTAACATTTTTTTTTAAATCATTAGAGATTTTTTCTCTAAATACAAAGTATCTATTCTGGGAAAGCTACTAATGATAATTTAAAAGGACATAATTATATCTATATAATACATTATCTGGTGAGACGGAACAATCTACAAGAGCATCATTTTCCAAAAACGCAAGTAAGATATTACAAAAATAGATGCACGGCGGGCCGAGCCCAGATTTACCTCCGGTACACGACAGAATCGCTAGACCATAGAAGCTCGGCGATCAAAGGTTAAATGCAATTTTCTCAAAAGTATGTTTTACAAAATGGCAACCACGATATCTCGATAACCAACTGCAATGGGCCGGTTGGGGTCAGTTTTAGCATATACCTTTAGTAATAGCATAATTGGGTTGACCCATTTTTTCGATTTTTTTTTATAACTCGGATAAGGGTAAAAAATAGATTAAAGAAAACAATAAAAAACGTTTACGATGCGCCCGTTTCATGAAAAAAAAACACATCTATGGCCGAATCTGCTGCTAGCAATCACTAAACTCATAAAGATTGCGAATGTGTTAAGTTTTTTTTTTAGATATCTACGACTTCCGGAAGACTGGTTGCTAATAAAGGGTGTTTTCTGCGCACCGTTGTATTCAAATATATGAAACCATAATGTCTATGTATTTTCCTATTTGCTTACGTTCTTGATGGTAAATACAAAATTCTAAATTAAAATTATGTATTTCTAATTGATATTCGAGAAATACTTTGAACATCTTAATTTAGTCGGCTCACCAAGGACCGGGAAACGTCATTCTAAGGTATTTAGCGAATATAAATCAGAAGTTAGGGCATGGAAGGGTAGCACAGCTATGATTGAATCCCTGATTTCGTAATACTTTTACGAGAAAGTTGTAAAGAATAATCGCTGATGTGGAGGGGATTAAATGCAATAAAGAAATTTCCTATCAGTCATATCGTAGGCATCAAAGGAGATAGTATAACAAATGTGCATGGGTATATTATTAGTAACAATAGTTAGCGTCCTGAATATTTCGCGTTATTTTTGGCAAAATTCGCGTTATTTTTTGGAGAAATTTGCAGTATTTTAGTGATTTTTTTTAGGAAAAGTGATGTTATTTTTCAGTAAAAGCGGTGTTATGTTCCCTTTTTTGCATTTTTCAATTAAAGTGGTTTATATTTTTCTTCGTTGTTATTTTAATTGTTTTTTTATGTGATACCACGCAAGAGTCCCAGCTGCTCCCAAATGACTGGAGCCAGTGCGACTATAGTATCACCAATTGTGGTAAGTATATTATTTATTTTTATCGAAAACAGAAAAGCAGTACGAGGCGTTTACGACATGTTAGCTGAGTTCCATTTTACGGCTATTCAAGTTTGTCAAAACCATAGCCAAAGAAATATTTAGAACGTATAGTATTATGAAATACCAGAATATCGCGTAAAAAATACGAAAATTCGCGGTATTTACCCAAAAATTGCGAATTTCGCGTTACCGCAAACGCGAAAATTCCGGTCTTTAGAAATAGTTAATGGCGATGTAAAAATCTTTGATACATGACATAAATTAGAACAGTGGGGTTAGCAGAAACCAAACCTTTGGGAAATTCTCAAATAATACCATACTAAATAAGTAAAATTCAATATAAAATACTAGGTCAATCGGATTCATCTGGGAAAGCATGTCCTTTTGGAAAACGAATATATTTGTATATCTGGAGCAAAACCCATTTTAATTCTAGGCACAACCATAAAAAACTCCCTCGATGATCTTTCCCCATCGGTTAGTTATAGTCCCATAAAGCGGCCGGTGATTTATGACCACTCGACCTGACCTTTGTCCATTCCAATTTAAAATACATACATCCTCGGGTCGATTCAATAGACCTGCTGCCCTCATTACGCCCGGCGGTACGTAGGCTACTCGGGATTCCAGTCTAACTACGCGATATAAAACTACGTAGACTTAGTTATTTTTACGACCTACAGGCACATTAATGAGCTAGCCTTGAATAAACATATTTTTTATTAATTAAAAAATTCTTAAATTCGAGGGGTGCAAATTGGGGGAATATTAGAAGCTCCATAAGTCACGAAAAAACAACGTTGCGAGCTGAAAAAATTGGGATGACCTAAGACAGCGTGGATAAAAAACACTGCGAAAATTTCAATACACCAAAGCTCATCGATGGTGAATTTTAGCATGACATACAAAAGAAGTTTTCTGTTTCAAAGTTGTTAATTTAAGGGTAAATGTGGATTATTCCCTTTTAGCTATATCGTTATATATACCCTTCTATAGCTAGAGAATAATTTTGTTCTAGGAATTATAATTTATCTCGGACAGAATTCTGTCCCAGACGCGGACAGGAAGGCTCAATGCTGATTACCGCCTGCACAGACTTACAGCAAAATAAAATAAAATGGAGACAGGCACTGTACATAATAAGTACTACAAGTGTCATCTGTACCGATTTTGAAAGGAAATTGATGTCGCTAGTTTAATAAGCCCTTTCAACTCCTAGGCCCCAGACAGGCCGATAAAATTAAGTATGTGTTAAAGAAAAATTTCGAAATTTATTAATTTTGATAAATTTCACCGGCATTAACGAAAAGTTGTGCCAACTTATGGCACGCAGACACTCCCGCAAGACGCTTATACCAGTTTATCTCTCTAGCGATCAGCACCAATTAAGCATCATTTGCAACGCTATTTAGATTTTTTTGACATTTAAACGGTCCCCGTTAAGAACCGATTCTAGATTTGTTTCAGCCTTTGGTCAAATTGTGATCAGTTGTCAAGCATAAGGGATCGTGTTCTCGTACTATTTTTATGATGATCACAATTTGATCAAAAGCTGAAACGGGCCGAAATAAAAGCACAAGGAAACGCCCGCATCACACTTCTATCGGTTTATCCTTTAAGCGTGTGTGTACAGCACTGTTAGATGCTCGGTTCTCGGGCAACTCTTCCATACTTTAAAAAACTCCAGCCGCGGAATTAAACCTGAAAAGATAAACTTTGTTCGATCAAGCTAAAATCCACTATTAACAAATACTAATAAACATTTTTTTTTAAATAATTTAAAAAAGATAAAGTTTACTTTAGACAAGCCTCGAAAATTAAGAGAGTTCTGTAAATTCAATATTACATTAAGAGGAACGGCTGTGGGGCCTGTTTCATACAAACTTAATTTAAAACCTGACTCAAATCAAAGAAATTTATCTAGGATTATAAAAGGATTTATCCAGTATTTTGAAAAGAATGTCGTAGGCGTTTAAATCAGTTCTTAAATAAAAACTAGTCCGCCTCAGGACAGGAACCGCTAATGAGGAGGACTATGAAAAACATCCTGAATTAGCTTGTAATTTATCATAATGTAAATAGAAAAATAAATGTATTGAAAGTAAATAAAAATAAATACTTTTTTTTTTCATTTAAAAAAAAATTATGTCAATTTACTAAAAAAAGGGTAGAATAACATAACAAAGAGAATAGTTTAAGAAAAACACACACATTTATATTTAGAATTATTAGAACGACCATTAGTAAATTTAGTATTTTATCAGATAAAACAATTATAAAATATTTGGTTCTAATAATAATAATATTATATGTAGGTTTAAGCGGAATTTAAATTCGTAATAGAGTAGGTAATAATAATATATAACTAGTTTGGCTAATTACATAAATTTATATTTGCACACTAATTTATCAACAATAAAAAAAACTAGATTGTGAGATTTTATTTTATTTCTAAAAGCTTAATTATTATTATATATATATTTTTTTTATTTTTTTTTTATTAGTTTTCACATAATTGACATTTTAAGGTAAGGTATAAATTTTTATTTTTTTGATAGAAAGCAGTCACTTTGTGGTTAGACATATTTAATGAAAATAAAACAATAACTTTGTTTATAACCACGAGAATTTTATTTAATTTTATTACGACCGACCGGTTTCGCTTAACATAAGCATCTTCAGGGTACAAAAATTAAACTGATCAAAAATACATAGTGTGTGTGTTTATATATACAAAATAGACTAAGACAGAACATAACATAGAACAAAGAAAAAATGAGATAGCATGAAATAGCATGAAATAGAAATAACCGAGTGAAAGAGACAGAAGTGCACATAATGGAATACCAGGGAATAACTAAACAGGTGATTATGGGATGGGAAATTTTACGAGATTATAGGGAATATACCTAATATTGGGCTATTGGACACATTTAGTTGATTATTAAGAATTTTATTTTTGGTTTTAACAGCTTTCTTTATTTCAAGTGATTCTAAATTATTCAATCTGTTTCCATGACCATTTTTATGAAGAATATTAGCACCGGTGCTTTGATTGAAGGTATGATCTTTATCAATAAGGTGATTGGCAAATTCTGAAAAACCGTTATTATTTAGGCATCTAAGATGTTCTTTAATTCTAATATTGACATTGCGTGTTGTTTTGCCAATATAGAATGCTGAATAATCATTACAATCTAATTTATATATTCCCGAGTGACTAAGCTTGTCGTCTTTATCTTTTGAGTTGATTAAAAATTTACCTAAATTATTATTTGCATAAAATGCAGGTCTTAATTCAGAAGGAAGATTTTTTACACTGCAGGAAGAAAAATGATTAATGAATAAAATACGCCGCCATTGGTAACTAAGATTGTTAATAGTATTAATTTTATGTGGATTAGTGAATAAGAAGTTTTTAGTGGCTATTTGTTTTTGTTTTTTACTTAAAATTGTATCAATTAAATCGGACTCATATCCATTATTTACAGCTATTTTTTTTAATTAATGCTAGTTCGTTGGAAAAATTAGTATTTGATAACGGTATCGTGACCAAACGATGGACCATTGAATGAAACGCGGAGTGTTTATGAGAAAAAGGATGATTGGATGTATTATGTATAAGTATGTTATATGGATGTATTATGTATAACATACATGTTATACATAATACATCCATATAACATACTTATAACATACATGTTATACATAATACATCCATATAACATACTTATACATAATACATCCAATCATCCTTTTTCTCATAAACACTCCGCGTTTCATTCAATGGTCCATCGTTTGGTCACGATACCGTTATCAAATACTAATTTTTCCAACGAACTAGCATTAATTAAAAAAAATAGCTATAAATAATGGATATGAGTCCGATTTAATTGATACAATTTTAAGTAAAAAACAAAAACAAATAGCCACTAAAAACTTCTTATTCGCTAATTCACATAAAATTAACACTATTAACAATCTTAGTTACCAATGGCGGCGTATTTTATTCATTAATCATTTTTCTTCCTGCAGTGTAAAAAATCTTCCTTCTGAATTAAGACCTGCATTTTATACAAATAATAATTTAGGTAAATTTTTAATCAAATTAAAAAGATAAAGACGACAAGCTTAGTCACTCGGGAATATATAAATTAGATTGTAATGATTGTTCAGCATTCTATATTGGCAAAACAACACGCAATGTCAATATTAGAATTAAAGAACATCTTAGATGCCTAAATAATAACGGTTTTTCAGAATTCGCCAATCACCTTATTGATAAAGATCATACCTTCAATCAAAGCACTGGTGCTAATATTCTTCATAAAAATGGTCATGGAAACAGATTGAATAATTTAGAATCACTAGAAATAAAGAAAGCTGTTAAAACCAAAAATAAAATTCTTAATAATCAACTAAATGTGTCCAATAGCCCAATATTAGGTATATTCCCTATAATCTCGTAAAATTTCCCATCCCATAATCACCTGTTTAGTTATTCCCTGGTATTCCATTATGTGCACTTCTGTCTCTTTCGCTCGGTTATTTCTATTTCATGCTATTTCATGCTATCTCATTTTTTCTTTGTTCTATGTTATGTTCTGTCTTATTCTATTTTGTATATATAAACACACACTATGTATTTTGATCAGTTTAATTTTTATACCCTGAAGATGCTTATGTTAAGCGAAACCGGTCGGTCGTAATAAAATTAAATAAAATTCTCGTGGTTATAAACAAAGTTATTGTTTTATTTTCATTAAGGTATAAATATTAAAAATACATGTATATTATAGAATTTTTTCATAGTCCTCCTCACTAGGAGATTCTGTGCTGAGGCGGACCAGGTTTTGCATAAAGGGGTTTCAGCTACTTCTATATTTCAACTTCAAGGTTAGGGTGGGGTCTTTCCAGTAATTTCTATGACGTTTTTTTGAGAATAGTAGTCAGATTACTATTACTTACGGAGTAAATCACGCAATGAATTTAAAATAGACGCATTAGCCTACAAATTCTAGACAGAAAAGGTTTTGGAAATTTTATGACACCGTAGCGAATTCTACGATATTTAATATATGTTCCAATCCTCTTTAATACAGTCAATCCACCTCTCCCTCGGTCTGCTCCTGGATAGTTAAAAAAGTAACTTCCACTAGGAACCCACTCGGTCTGAATTTTCGATGTCTTTGGATTCTTTCAACATGCCCAACCCATCGCAGTCTTTGAGACTTACATAATCTTACATTAGTCTCATACAATATCTCATCAGACTACTGCGATATCATTACAATTATGAAGAAATTGGTTATCGTATCGAATAACACAATAATTCGAAAATTCATTTTCGTTTCACAATTTGAATCGGTAATTTGATAAATTCCAAAATAGTTGGTTCGCCGGCCCATCCACACGTGCTGAAATCCCCGGCTTATCTGAATTTTAAATCCGCATCTCATCCGTCGGAGAGCTCATCCGAATTCCGTGCAGCGATTCGTCCGGCGGGGGCTCCAGATGTTCCCTCCCACGATCAGCCGCGCATCATATAAAACCACTCCCGGAAAACCGCCTCGCCGTAGTGGTGGTTTTGGCCTTTTTCTCGAATAAATTTTATTCAGACATCAAACGAAGGAAATTAATAAATATGTAAACCACTTTTATGTAACTAAGAACAGTATTTCACCGATGAGATAATAATTTCATCAGAGCCGTTTCCGTCTGTACGAATTTGACAAGACAATTTTTTATCGTTACCCATTAAAGAATATTGAAGAAAATCAATAGGAACACGCCTTCGATCATAATAAAATATACGTAATTTAATATAATAAAGAATGTATGTTGAATAACATATTATATTACAAACATTTGTGTTTAATTTGTGTCTGGTTTAATAAGAATGCCGTAGACCCATTTGCACTTATGCTAGGTACATTTAGATTGATATTTAATCATTTTTGTAGTACAAGCATGTTTCATAAATGTCCTATTTGTGTCTTAAAGAATTAAAATAATGATATATATTTGTTCATAATCTTACCAATCTGCGAGGTCGTCAAGTAATAAAAAATGACCACGTACCTGTAACAAAATAAAAACAATAATTAAAAGCATGTCACGCAGCCTTCTTTTCAAATATAATGGGCAGTAACTATGCGAAAGGACCATACTCAGTGGCGTGTTTTGCTCCTTGACCATGGGTAGGCTGCAGCAGGTGTTGAGAATCACCAGTCATCGAGAAAACCCGAACGTCTTAGGCCACTCTCTGACCGGTCCGGTAGGGAATCGACATAAACCTCATGCGTGATACCGACAGGGCACTGCGCCATACATTTCAATGGGCGCTAGCTCACGAATCGGGGAGGAAGCGGAAGCGGCGCGACGTACTTCTGTTTTACCACAAGCGGGACAACAATTCAGTAGCTTCTCGGTAAACAACCATCCAGTAAATCTATGCACCGCGTTTCGATCGTTTAAGCGCCATTCATCCTTTGAGTTCAAACATGGAGCGGTATATGAATTTTCGGCTAATAATGGAGGTAGAGAAATATGCACGCCTTTATAACTATAAATTACCGGGATATACAGTAAAGGGGACAACGGAGAAAGCTTTGTGTGCAATAGGAGGACTTCTTATATATGGAGTAACGTGCTCGACCAGTTCTCGGGTTGTTTTTTTGACATTCGGTGCATTTGCCGGAATATGACATCATCTCCGGACAGTTCCCTGGCAGCAATGAATAACCTAGAATGAATGTTACGCTCGATGTAGGGGTGGACCTAAAACCTCATCCTTTTTATGTCTCGTTCGAAGAAATAAATAGCATACCGGAGCCCCGTCTACACTTGATTCACTCGACATTTTTCGATTTTGACTTTGATAGATCTGCTAACATTCAGCGGTAAATGTGATAACATAAATCTGCAATACAGACAATTTACTGGCGGATATAAATCACTGCAGACCCGTCAGACAGTCGATGGGGGAAATATCGCGAAACATTTCCTGCATTTTTGCTGCACCCGGTTTATGTCGATTCCCTACCGAACCGTCAGAGAGCAGCCTTAGATTTACCGGTAGGTAATCCCACAGAGTCATTAGTGAAGTTTAGACTATTTCTCGAAACTGATATATTTCGCACAATCTGATGAACTATACTAAACTACCTTCCGAAGGAGATCAAAAAATAATAAAATAGCCGGGAAAACATTTAAATTTGTGACAAAACTCTCGATACAAAACCATCACATTAAAAATGTTTAAATTCCTAAATTAAAGTTGTACTATTGTTTTTATATCGACATTACAGGTTTGTTATCAGTTTAAAATATCCATTAGCGCTAGATATTGGATACCAATTTTATTCGGCAACGACCATACTATAATGACAAGTCAGTTCGCGTCCGATCACAGAAGTTAAGCAACATTGGAGGCGGTCACCAGTTGGATGGGTGACCACTTGGATATGCCACTATCCGTTGACCTTTTTTTACCATCCACTCAGCATCCACAAAGGTGACACAGGCGCTTAGAGACATAATTAACGTTCTGTGATTAAAAATAATAATAACACAAAAAGCGCAACAACAAAATATCAAAATCAATCGTTTTCATCACAAAACTTTCAAGTAGATTCTCATAATTTAATTGAAAAGTAATTGTACGTTATAATAATAATAATAAAACATTATAAATCCGTTAGTATTATGAATAATAAACTCGTTATTTTTAATAATTATTTTTTTATTTCCTCATCTCCAGCATTTTTTTAGCAAAATAAAAAAAAAACGTAATGTACTGCATACGACATACACGTTGAATGCAGGCGAAATCGTAAAACTCGCATAATGTAAAATATCCGTGATAAACAGCTCTAAGGGAAGCCATTCACAGCTCATTATAATGTAATGTAATACATTTCTTTATTTCAGGATGTGGAGAGGTTACTGCAATCCCACATGGGTCTCACGTCCGAGAGCGTAAAAATTCACAATATATACACAACCAATATCATAAATAGGAATAACAAATAAAATAATAAATAAAAATACTAAAGAAAGTAGTAGAATAAGAAAATTAAGAAATGAACAATAAATATAAATAAGAATGTAAGTATTTTTATAATATTGGTAATTTTATAATGTTGATATTTTTTTAAATATTGATGTTTTTATAATATTGATGTTTTTATAATATTGATATTTGTATAATATTGGTACTTTTATAATTTTGATATTTTTATGATATTGACATTTTTATAATATTATTTAAATCGGTGTTATAAAATTGGACTCTAGTATCTCAATAATAAAACTGTAATGCTTTTTCCATTATTTTTTCTTTTTAATTTTTTTTCAACTTATGTACATTGATCACAACATGCATGCGCCTAAATATAATAATTTTTGCCCTACATTTGTATGATGATTGTAATTTATTGTTGTGTTATATTATTGTATATTGTTGAAATAAACTCCTGCTGACAAGCTACTTGCAGTGCCTTAGCGGGTATAAGTTCCCACTGTATATAATTAATATGTATATACAATAATTTTTTTTTTTTAATACATCATAATATTTTCGATAGTCGAATAGAATCATTTGATTTTAATATCCGCTAATGGAGCATTGTCTTTGAAATGCACGCGCATTTGTCACCGCCGTTCAATTACACAGACGTCACGTCAATTTGAAATGCACGCGCATTTGTCACCGCCGTTCAATTACACAGACGTCACGTCAATTTGAAATGCACGCGCATTTGTCACCGCCGTTCAATTACACAGACGTCACGTCAATTTGAAATGCACGCGCATTTGTCACCGCCGTTCAATTACACAGACGTCACGTCAATTTGAAATGCACGCGCATTTGTCACCGCCGTTCAATTACACAGACGTCACGTCAATTTGACCGACTAAAAACGGGAAATACATGAAAAAGAATAAAACAATCGTTGAAATATTACAAGCTAACTTCAATTTGAACCTTTTATTGGGCAAAAATTACTTGTCATAATACTCAATGTAATGCAGATTTTGGAAACGAATACAACTAAATTTAAAATATTAAAATTAGCATTATGGTGTACTTGAAATTAAATTAAAAACGACCAATTTACACGAACACAAATTTGCCGTACATAATTTAAAATATCGACGGGAAAAAACCTTTTTTTTTGTAAATATTTTTATTTGCCTAATCATATTTACATAGCAAATATGATTAGTTAGATAAAATTGAAATATAATAAACCCGCTAATAATTTTCTAAGTTGCCTATAAAATTATGAAAATTGTTTTTTTTTCATGGCATAGACTTCATAATTTAAAACAACAATAAATAAAATACTTCTCATAGGTAGGTACTAGATATTTACTAAACCTTTAATTAAAAAAATACATCATTCAGTTTGGATGGGTATTTTGGCCTCAAATTCCTTGAGGTGAACCTTCACAAAACTGCGCTATAGAAATTAAATCTTATTATTATTATTATAATTTCAAAATTAAATTATGTATGAAACGGGCAACGCAGCCGTTCCTCTTAAGACCTAATGTTGTTTTAAAAAATGTAGCGAAAACTTCTAGTATTGAAAATATATTTTTTTTAATAATTCTGCTGTGTTATGAAGCATCAAATATGTTTTATCACTGCCAGTTTTCACTCAGGTGTGAAGGGTTAATAGTCCAACTAGCTCCCTCAATGAGTTTCTATCCACATTAATTAGTTCCCCGGTTTTTTGCAGTTTGGACTAATTATGATAATTTATTTACGCCCTTGTGTGCTTTTACATGAGAATAATACAGCGCAGTTGTCTTAACTATTTGCTATATAACAATAGTAGAGTAAATACATGGTATTGATATTATGAGATAACTTAAAGCGAAAACATTGCTCCAAAAAGTTGTTTCCTTTTATTTCCCCAAGGCCTGGTTAAAACTACCTTTATTTAAGTAATTTTAAACAGCCGCAATAAAATGTCTATTTCATTTAGTCGTGATTTCAAGTTAACCTACAAAACGAGTTTCCTGAAACTGGAAAAATAAATATGCACCTCTTAGCGGGGGCTGCGACAGAAACGGCGACACCGTGGAAACACACTTACCGCCCTAAAGTGCGGCCTCATCATCTCAATATTGCCTGAAATTGCGGCGTTTTGAAAACCGCTCAGTCAAGAAACGCAGCTTAGAGGAATATTGAAAATACATCATTAAAACATTATTCTATAAAATAGTGGTACATTATTAGATTATCAAAATTAATAAATTTGGCCAGACTTTGCTGTTAAGATATCAAAAAATGGATTTCTTCACTCGATATAATTATAACATCCGTGGCATGTTTCATGTCACGAAAACCTCAAGGCCATATATTTAGTAAAAATTACACAATTTACGTTGCTTGAAATTGCTTTAAGCCGTGTTTGGTGACCAGATCTGAATAGCCAGGTATTCCCCACCTTCCTCTTCCCCTTCTCCTTCCCCTCCCCAATACCTTGAGCCTCACAACATTCCCCAATTGGGAAAGCCATAGTCTCACTGGCTCCAGACGGTTGGGAGCAGTTGGGACTCTTGTGCGGTATTCATATAAAAAAATAACACATTTGTAGTTATTGAAACTTTCGAGTGACACTTACAATACCGATATAAACACCACCAAAATTTGGCATATGATATATACCCACAAACAAAAGTTTTACCGGAGCATTTTAATGATGCCCTCGCAATATGTTCGGTGGTGTCAGCATTTTGGGTAATTGCTTCTGTGGCGACTGCGGTGGATGTAGTTCATTGATCTCCACACAGTATCCACGACGATATATCGGACAAATTTGAATGTTTCTGTGATAGTAGGTACCTAACACATATTTTTAACTATCGAAAAATAAATGATTAAAAACTCTTTGACGGCAATGGAATCTACCTTCACTGTGGGGACGGTTGAACTATTAGCTAGATCATTACCAAAAGTGAAAAACCAACAAAAAAACAATACTAAAATATAACAAAGAGCGTGTTAATAACCATGAAATGGCAATAAACGCATTTGCACTTTTAATAGATTCACGCGACGCGACGTCTCTAAAATTCACATTCAATAAACATGACACAGAGCGTGTTACTCGCCATTAGCTGTCATCGGGCACGAACTCTGGATCACAACATGACCTCTTGGAAATTTACATTCAGGAGCTCAATACGGCGTTCACTGTACGTATGGCACATCGAAGCATCTACGAGTATACAGGTTATGGGAATCTTACATGGCCCAGCCCCTTGGGAGACGTGGCGTGGCAGAGGGTGCATACAATAGAATTGCCGCTATCGGAGCAAAACGGAAGTAAGTAAAGCCACCATTACTTCAATCATAAACCTCTTTGACATAGACTACACAAGAAAAACCTCCGCTACCAAGCAACATAAAAAAAACTGTTTTGAGCTTCAATTGGAAAGCAAACAACAGTAAGTCATATAGATTAAATGCAACTTCAAAGAAGCTTAAATGGTTTCTGGCCTTTAGTCAACGCGTCAATTAAATATAAATACTTAATACGGCATTAACACCCAATAACCATTAATAGTTAGCTACAATTTCCCAAGGGATTGGAGGGAATCTAAAACGTCGGCTAAAGGAAAAACGCAACATGTAATCAACACCCAATAACTTTTCAATATCAGCTATAACTAGTCGGGAGATTAAAGGCTATGCGAAACTACGATTAAAGGAGAAATTAATATAAAACAAGAACACCATATTATTCGTAACAGTATGAAAATGTGTAGTTTATGATAAATATAGAGTCGTTCTTATGGGGTAATCTGGTTTAGATATAACAGACATTGGGCAATTTTTTTTTTCATCGAGGCCTTTCCCATAAGCGTTATATCGATGATAAACATTAGTAGAAAATCGCGTGCCTGCCGGCATTTGGTGCAATTCACGAATCTGACGATCGCCCTGAAAGAAGTACCTCGGATCTAGCTCCCTGTTCTACTTCGTAACGCAAACAAATAATATTATTGTTACCAATAAGTGAGCGCCCCTTTGTGTTTGATATTCTTACACAAAAAATAACCTATTCTACGAACTTGACAAATCTAATAGCTGGTCTCAGTATATGTGAAGTGCTGGATAAATGTATAAATATAATATTAAGTACTGAAATCAGATTATTTGTCTGAAAATCGATGACTCATGGTAAGCGTTTGGTAAATTATTTATCTGTGAGGTAAATTTGAAAGGCATGATATAAATATTTCAGAATAGCTTCAAAATAAACAAAAAAAACTTTATTTTAGCTTCAACATAGGTCGGAACTCGTTCATCTCGACAGATAAATAATGATGAATGAGTTTTACGTCATTTGCATTCTAACACATGAAATGTCTAACACATGATATGCACCTACTTTCTTTATACAGCAAAGTTAGTAGGTACATATTATATACGAGTATATATATATATTTATTTTATTTTTTCATATAATGAAAATTTGTACCCACTAGGTAACTGCAAGTAGCTTGTCAGAAGGAATTCAGTTCAACAATATTATACAACACAACAATAAATGAAAATAATTACACAAATAGTAGCGCAATAATAGAACAATATAGGTACATGAATGTTGTGATCAATGCACACAAATTGAAAAAATATCTTTAAAATATGAAAACAGTAGAACCGTTTTGTTATAGTGATGACAGATTCCAATTAGAGAAGAGCAATTAAATAATAGCAAGTGTAATTAACTGCGCATATTTTATTCATAATTTTATTTATTTTTATATGCGATTTAAAAAAATGTAATTATATGTAAAGGGGCAATTAAATAAATAAATAAAATAAAATAATATAATAAAATATCACAATATCAGCAAGTATCACGAAAGTTGAAAAATACAAAACAGTAGTACAATTTTGATGCAGTGAGAAACTCTTAATATAATAGTGGCACTTTCTTTTTAAACATATCCGCAGATATCAAGGAGATAAATAATCAAGGAGACCATCATATTGGTTTAAAAGATAACAATAAATGTATTAAACAATTCGTTAAACTTTTGTAATGTATTTCCATCATGAGCTATCAAAATCTGAAATGTTCATTTAAATTAAGAGTGTTAACTGAAGAGTGAAAAGGCCATGTCAAGAGTCGGGATAACAGAAGAGTATGTATGAGACGATGTATGTATATGGATGTAGCAAAGAGTGTATGTCAAGACAGAGCTGTATGGCGGTCCACCCCTAACCCTGCGGTGAAACGGAGTTAGTTTATTGAAAAAAGAGTGTTGAAATTTCGGGTGAAACCGGGTAATAAAACTAGACGTTATAAAATATAAGTATTATATTATAACGTAGGGGTGTCAAGCTACTCAGTGATATTAAAAAATTGCTTTATTATGTAGTTCCACTAATATGAATATGTTTGCAAATGTTAAAAATAGATGACCCCAGTAACAGTGGCGTGCAGTCCATATAGCCTGAAAAGCTGTGCCTACCCTAAGAAAATGGAGGATAAAAATAAACCAAAATATTAACAAAAAACAACAACATTCCGATCCAAATATAATTTTTTCAAATATAGTTTTTTTAGGTAATAATCGTTTCATGATAATAAAACGCTTCTATTTTAACAATTATTATCGTCTCTTCAGTTGCAAACTGACCCAGTTCCATTGATGTTAAAAAAACGATCTTCCTCAAGACAGTATTATTGCAGCTTTATTTCGTGGGATACATCGCGCAAACAGCGCAAATCGCTAAAAAATAAACCCTACATCGGCCAACATTACACTCTTTTCGACTGTTTTTGTTTCCAAAAGCTGGATTACATAAAGTATCACCGTAAGTATTTTAAAGCTAATCCTTCCAGCTTCCAATTAGCGGCTCGATCCTTTGGAAGTAAATAATAATTTACGAATAATGCCAATAGTGAATAATACGAATTTATTATACGTAACATAATAAAGCAATTATATTGATTATAATAATTAAAAAATACTTTCCATCAAATTAATTACGAGTCGATTTTTTTAATGAAAACGATTGTTTTTTTTATGTTTGTCTTTGCTTTTCGTATTTGTATTTATTTTTATCATAGATAAATAATTACGTCCACGGGTGACTGTGTCGCGATTATGGATACTGAGTGGGGGGGGGTGATAAAAGGCCAACGCCACGCGGCGTTCCCAAGCGGTCACACATCCAAATACTGACCGCGCCCTATGTCGCTTAACTTCAGTGTTTGGAAGAGAACAAGAGAGGTGTCAGCATGGTAGCCCGTTTGCGAATAATCTAACCAGCAATAAAATTAATAAACGATCAACAACATTATGAGAAATCGAACTTCATTGTGTTAATATTATGTGTTTTTCTACGTGCCTCGGAGTTTTAATATTTTTTAGCTGTAATAAACCTTGTAAATCTAAGACGTTCGGGGTTTCAAGGTGAATGGTGATTATCAAGAACTGAAAAACTACACCCTACCCTCTATCAAGGAGCAATGCGCGCCAATGCCCAGTAGTATGTATTTCGACAAATCGTATTAGCATGCTTTGATATTGCATCATCTTTAACATTTCCCAGAACTGTCATTTCGTCGTTGAAAAACGGAGATTTTTGCCCAGTTACAGTGGTATGTATAGAAAAGTGTGGTAAAGTAGACACAAGTTGAAAACTACATTAGAAGTTCACCAGCGGCGAGATAATTAACCCATATATTTATATTAATAAAGTGGCTGTTTCAACTAGTACCTTAATAGTTAAGTTTTGGGAAAACCATTGTAGAATATATCACGGACTTCTACGGACCAAAATCGTATCACAGCGTTACAAATTCTGTTTACATACGAGTATATATTTCTATTTTTGAAACTGATAATACATGGTAGAATTCCATTAGAATAATATAATAAAACACATATAAAACTTACTTTCACTTTTATTTTATTTCACCGTCACCGGTTTCAGCTTGTTAAAGCCATCTTCAGACAAGTCTGAAGATATTATATTATTATTATTATTATATATATATATTTGTCTAGTTAAGCTTCGTAAAGTATGTAAATACTGTTTTTTTAAATACAATCACGGAAATAACGACATTCGAAAAAATCAATCATTATAATTTTAAATCATTGTTTCAGATTGATTTATTCAATGTTAGACAAGCCACGGCATCAAATAAAATGACAAAAGGGTGGTCTGAGACGAGTTAGTAGCCAAGTGGTTAAAAGCGTCGGGCTCCCACGCAGACGTCGCGGGGTAAATCCTGTGCTAGCAAAGTCCTCAATTGTTGCACAAACAACATTTTTCGCTTATAATTATGGATGAAGGGGGGATTAAAACAATATCAGATTATAAGAACAATCTTGAAATTTTGCATTTCTAAAAAAAAAATTAAACTAATCAAAACCAAGAGAAAACCTGCAATTCACCGAAATACAAAAAGCACTATTTATGATAAAATGGAACAGCTATCATGTATCTAAATAAACCGTGTAAAACGTAGAAAATTCCTTGGAGAAATCGATCAAAGTATTAAAAAAAGTATGATAAAAACTCGTTAGATGCTATCATCTGCATGCTTGGAAAACCCTTTGTGTTGTCATCCAAACTCAAAGCAGAGATTTTTAATTACGCTGACACAGATGGGTCAAGTTTAATACAAACTTGCCGAAAATGCCAACTAAAAATATAAATTAAAAACAAAAAAATGACTGGATAGTATTGAGGTCTGAAAACTAAAAGCATTATAACTTGACTATGAGAATACTAGAATACTTTATTATTCTTATTTCCAGCTACAACGACAGGTCTAATGGAGTTTCTATAACTCCAACGGAGTAAACTGAATGGTATCTGGCTGAAGGCCTATTCGGGTTCTTTTTTTTAAATTCCTTATCCTTTATGACTTCTAAAATAAATAAATAAAATGTTAATATCTATTAAAAGCTTCTAACGCTTTTTAAGGTCATTTTATAAATATTCTCCAGTCCTAAAAATATTTCAATAAATACCAACTCTTCTTGTGCCACCAATCTTCTAATAAATGTAACATCAATAGAAAAGGAACAACAAATAACCATGTAAAACTATGTTCTCTATACTTAAATATTCTAATAAAACTGTGTTCACCTGAAGCGACCTGTGAGGTAAGTATGTTTTTCTGTATCTGTTTGTACATAATTAGATAAAGAATAGGAAGTACAATAATATTTGTACATCGCCCTTGAGGTGATTTTTCACAAAAACGGCGCTATACAAATCATTCAATTATTATTATTATTCTTGCTTATCTACGGTTTCGGTTCTCTCGGATGACAGCTGTCATTGAGCGAACGACATTCTATAAAAATATCGATATTCGGGTAGTTAAAAAAAAAAAATTACGTAAGTATTGACTTAAAACATTATTAGTGAGTCATTTGTCACATAATTAAATGAACCAAATTAACGAAATTGGGATGTTTGTAAAGTACTTATGGTAAAAGCCCAAAATGGCAGAAAAAAGTGATTTCTTTATTAAATTATATACGCCCAATATGAACTTTTACATATTTTGTTAATTACAATAGTCACACAGGTACAAAACATATATTACAGTAGGTACATTAAAAAAATAGATAACCTTCGCGAAATACAACAACTAAATATTTAATTTGTCTCATGAACAAATTCAGGAAATACATAGTGTAAGTACCAGTCCAAATAATTAGCAACAGAGGCGATTATTCAAAACATTCACTGATTAATATACTCTAGACACATATCTTAATAATTATTGAGGATGTATGCAATAATCGTCTGTTTTTGGTCATATTTTTTTTTTATATGAATACCCCACAAGAGTCCCCCAGCTGCTTCCAACCGTCTGGAGCCAGTGAGACTATGGCATCCCCAATTGGAGAATGTTGTGTGGCAGAAGGTATTGGGGAGGGGATGGAGAAGGGGAAGAGGAAGGTGGGGAAATACCGGGATATTCAAATCTGGTCACCAAACATGGCTAAAAGCCATTTCAAGCAACGTTTTAATTCTGAGTGGTGGTCTTTCATCAGGGCGATATTGAGAGTATCTTCCACTATTTCCGAGCAGTTGAACATATCTACTATGTCTGAAAAAGTATTATCTTCTGCTTGAAGTATAGGTACAAGTGAATTTTTGAATGACTCAGTCCTGATATTATTGTTACAATTAAATAAAATTTTAGATAGAGTAGTTCTAGTTGGAATATTAAATTAAATTAATCAGGGCTTTCTATATCACCATTAAAAAATTTGAAAATAAAAGTTAAGTTGGAAACAAGTCTTCTATCTGAGAGTTTTAATAATTTTAGTTATTTCATTAAGTAATCGTAATTTATAGTTCAAATAAGTAATCCGAGTTTATAGTTAACAAATCTTAGAAATTTATGTTGAACTTTTTCTTTGGAATCGGATGAAATTTTATAGAAGAATTATATTCGATTTGACTATGGCTGATTTGAAAGTTGGAATAGGTAATGTCCTATAATTTCCTAGATATCCGTTTTGCATTCACATTTTCCCTTTAAGAACTTATATACTTAATAAAAATATAGAGCAAAAAGCGAAGTATCACGGACTAACCCAATTTTACCCCACGCACAGAAATAAACATAAAATAACAATGTAGAATTTATCCGGGAATTCTTTTTTAAATCCCTGCAAAAAACAACATTTCTTAAATTACGAGGTGCAAATAAGAAAACCGTTCAACCTGGCTAAGTAGAATAAGGAATAAACTAGAATGACTACTCATCGCATAACAAAGCTATTCGGCGAGCCCTTCTCGGGGATACGTTTTTATAATGACTTTCTTAGAAAAACCATTTTCGACGGTGAATGCGATTTACCTTATTACCCGACTCAACACGAAAAAAAAAGAAAAAAAAAAACCGAAAAGTAGTTAAGTACCTAAATGTATATGTTATGATAAAATTTTATCATAACCCAATAAAACGCCTTGAGTATGATAAATTATCAAAATATATTGGTATTGCGGAAGATAATTCTTCAAGGGGTATATTATTTAATAACGTTATAATTTCAGAATACGATCTTGTCATCTCTACATGATAAATTGCAAAAGGTAGGAAAAGAAAGCACTTTTTATTTACTGCTCATATTAACTCGAAACGGAAAGCCCGGGAGTTTGCCACGAGGCGTACATTTTTTTATTGAAAATTTTTGTTACACAAGTAAATTTTGAAATAGTCTAAAATACAAGAAAATATGATAAAAATTAAATAAAAAGTAAACAAAAAATCCCACAAAGGTAAAGCCTGTGTGTGGGTATTATAATAATTTTTTTATCACATTTCTGTGGGTTATATGAAAGTTTTCATTTTAAACAAAAATTAAGGTAATCATTTTCTTAAAAGAAATAAGTGCTATCGAAAATAAGAAAGATAAAATATGACATAAAGTGACAATAAGAAACAAACAAAAAAAACATTTCATTAGAAAATTAAAATAATAAACAAAATTTACTGTTATTATCACATATACGTACATAAGTGTAATAAGATTTTAGTGAGCGTTTTAAAATCACACACAAGCACGATACTAATGTTTTCAAAGTATGGGAGATATAAGTATTTTGAACGGAGGAAACACAAATATTGACAAAGCAATTCACAGCCGTGCTGTTGAGCACAAGAATTAGTCGTAAAAACGACCCGTTATCATGCGAAATATTGAAATGGTGCCATGAACAAAAACCAATTTAAGCCATAAACCACTCCTGTGTAGTGACTAATGTCACTGATAAGCCATGTGAACCCATAAAAATGCATCAACGATATTATATTATTAAACATGCCGCCATGCTGTGGGGTGCATTGCTTAATGGCCAAAAGTAGGCTGTGTGTAGTTTTTCAGCATCGGGTATGAATAATTGTGCATTGAATATTTGAAAACAGCCGTTTTATTATAATGTTCAGCTGATTGTTGCAGCTAACTGAATAAATAATGTACGAGTTCCTTATTAAACTATAGAAGAAAAAAAGTTTTGATCAGTAATTTGTCGTATTTTTTTAAATAAATTTTGATTTATTATTATGGTTCGTTTATCATAGGGTAGACACAGCTTTTCGGCCTCTATGGACTGCACGCCACTGTCGCCATGCCCCGATAACTCAAATTGATACATTTACAACGATAAGCAGGAGTGTTCGCAATGTCGCAATAAGAGAAAAATCTAGCAAAGGAATCAACGGCAACTTGAAGAATTAACAAAAATGGTATTTTTATGTTATCAATTGGGATCATAGGTGTAATATATATATATGATGACTAGTGTTCGAGGTAATAGTCCACGTGACCAAACCATTCGAGCGTCCTTTATTTACGACAATAAAAAAACATGTTTTCGGTTATCATTAGGTCAGATGACATATCTCGCCGCCTGTAAGTGAAAGCCTCAGCCTCTCCGGGGGGTGGATATATACAGGGCTGGTTTTTAAACGTGCCGAACCCTCATTTTTCACCCTGGCGCATGAAAAAATGTGGGGTTCGCTCGGGGCGCTAGCTTTATTATTTCATGAAACCACTTATTTCCGCCGCGTGGGGATAAAAAACGCTAAACGCCCGCGATATGTGGAATGCCATTCTTTATTGAAAACGCCAAGGTCGGAAATGTTGCCACCGACTAGATGGCCACATTGATCACTTTTCTTTCAGAGACCCTCGCGACAGTTTCATTGGTAGTAAAATTCCAATTGAATATTAATTAATAATTTAAGATAACATTAACAAATCTCATATGAAACAGAAAAGACACTAACGAAATAAAAAGGTATCTGGGACCCGAACCTAGGACCGCTCGGTCTATCTGAGACCAGCACTCTAACCAATTAAGCTAATGCCACCTTATTGCTTTCCATCATTTTTATCGATATCATGTATCAATTTAAGAGTAGTTTTAATCATCTTCAATTAGTTCCTACATATTTTTGGTTGCTATCCATTATATATTGACTGTAAGATTCTACCCGAATTTACTTCCAATATAAATAGTATCTCGGATATACCTATCCGATTTTTATTTATATGAGACTTATATTGCCTTTATCTACAAGTCTAGGATTAATATTCAATATTTATAGGAATAACGTATTGAAGCTTATAAAACTTTTTGTAATATTTTTTTAATCATTGAAAATATTTAATATTAACAAATCTCAAATTAAAAACGAAAAAAAAAAACTAGAGAAAACGATTGTGAAATGGTAGAACGGAGGATCTAAATACGAGTTTTGAATAAATATTAATTTGTATACTGGATCATGAAATCCCGAGTTCTTTTCGATTTCATGTCTAATTAAGAGAGATGTTAATATTATCTTCAATGATTAAAAATATATAGAGAAATAGTTCATTTCTAGTATTGGAGTGAGCAGTGCAGGGAGAATTGATAGAAGTCGGTACTGAAGGGAGAGTGGAGAGGTTTACCTGGAAAACATTAAGAATGGGAAGATTTTGTAAAATGTATTTATTATACCATGTATATTTATTATCAAGGTTTTACGTGCTTTTTTGTCATCACAAAAAAAAATGTATATGAATTCATTCGTATTCAAAATTACTTAAATGTTAGTACGACAATCTCAATCTAAAATTCAAATAAGCATTTTAGTTAAATGAATAAATTTATTCAGTAAAAAACCTATTAAAAGTATTTTACACCACATGCAAAACATTAACGATAATTATACCAAACTTATCTCGAACAATTTCTTATCGCATATCATTAGTAAAACTTAACAGCCCCACTCGCAGCGAAAAGTTACACATTGTAGGATTGTTCTGGGAAGATAAGAGAGGCTTTGTTTTTCTACCATTCGTAGATATCATTACTGCTTTCTTTCCCGTCAGCCACAGTTGGGATACTTATCGTTAATTATACGGCTGCAGGTTATATTATCCCTTTCAAATTATACAGGTGCAACAATGGTTATCTCATTTCTACGACAATATCACTAACAATTATGTCGAAATAATTGCACCCAGGCGGGACTGATGCAACTAAAGCAATCAAAGCATCGTGGCCGGCGAACATAATAATTTAATTCAGCTATATTCATTCATTCTAGCTAATTATACCCTGGTGGGACTGATGCAACTAAATCCGTTCAAAGCATCGTGGCCGGCGAACATAATAATTTAATTCAGCTATATTCATTCATTCTAGCTAATTATACCCTGGTGGGACTGATGCAAATAAAGCCGATCAAAGCATCGTGGCCGGAGAACATAATAATTTAATTCAGCTATATTCATTCATTCTAGATAATTATACCCTGGTGGGACTGATGCAAATAAAGCCGATCAAAGCATCGTGGCCGGAGAACATAATAATTTAATTCAGCTATATTAATTCATTCTAGCTAATTATACCCTGGTGGGACTGATGCAAATAAATCCGATCAAAGCATCGTGGCCGGAGAACATAATAATTTAATTCAGCTATATTCATTCATTCTAGCTAATTATACCCTGGCGGGACTGATGCAACTAAATCCGTTCAAAGCATCGTGGCCGGCGAACATAATAATTTAATTCAGCTATATTCATTCATTCTAGCTAATTGCACCCTGGTGGGACTGATGCAACTGAAGCCAATCAAAGCATCGTGCCCGGAGAACATAATAATTTAATTCAGCTGTATTCATTCATGGATGGATTGAATGGATTTTTTTAACGAAAAAGCCACGTGAAACTAAAAACGCGTGTATCTCAAAACATATTTATCAAACTGTTAATAACGCAATATTAACGATAGCTTCAAAATAAAATTATCTCCGGGAAGTACCGCACGGATTTTACGTATTGTTGTAAACTTTTTCAGTTATTAATTGAAAACTATTAATTAAATTGTGTACACCTAAATACGTACTTTTTTTATTAGTTATTTTTTGTGAAAATGTTTTTATTTCCGTACTACAACATCCCGAGAAAGTTTTATATAGAGCTTGAAACTTGTACCAGGTAAAAAATTGGAGCTTTCCGGCAGCGGACCTCGGTCCGTGAGGGGAGGCTTCCTTTGGTAAGCTCTGACGCCACCAATTTATAAAAAAAAATGTTTGAAAAATATATAAAAATACTAGAAAGTAGGTATGTAAAAAAAACGTTTTAATTATTATTGTACGTAATTCGTTATTTCCCAAAAAAAATGATGAAATCGGGTTATTTTTCGGGCGCTATAATGCCATCTGACCTCACCCCTTAATTAACAATTACCTACAGTTTATTAAGGGATGTATATTTATTTTAGAACAAGTAAGTACTGTTGCTTACAAAATACATAATATTTCATGAGAATTATTAAATTCCTGAAGTAAATGTGATTATTAGTTACTTTATCCTTAAGACTTTTTTTAGAAAGGCAACATTTCCTGAAATACGACTACGCAAATTACGTTCACCGCGGACGATTCTCGTGCGAAAGATATAGCTGTTTATGAAATATACATTTTATTGTACGGAAAAATGTTTACAAAAGCAAATTGATAACTGTTACAATTTAAAAAAAGCAATAATCGTAACTGGTTACGATTATTGCAACTTTAACTGTGCATTTTAAATCATTATCGCGACATATAATATAATAAAATTAACGCAATATACTGGAGTCAGGAGTTTCAGTCAATAACAAGTCCGTAAAAAAGATGTTACGTGATCATAATAAAAATAAAATTTGGATAATGCGTATACTGTCTTCGATGAAATATCACCCCGAAAGCACTTAACTTTAAATCAATTTCAGATAAACGCACGAAGAAATTTGATATAGACTTTTGCGGGTTATAAATATAAGGTGCTTGCGCAGAATGGTGAGGATTTTCATTGACTGCCATCATCTCGAACACGGCAATTCTGGGAAATGGCCAACAAGAAAGAGGCCCGTCAATTTGTCAGCTGTCCCGAACGTGCCGATAAATTGTGGCGTATCTGAGAGGCGATCGAGTTCCCGAGGAGCCGCCGAGGAGGTATTCTGTTATTGTTAGAGGGACACAAAATACACATTTCTACCTTAAAGGGTCAAGCAGTCTTCAGTTATTGCCATGACAAGTAACGTTACTGAAACGTTACTAAAACACTAATGAAACGCTATTGAAATATTTCTAAATGTTTCTGAAATATAATAGAAATATTACCAAAAGAAATTATGAAAACATTACTGAAAGATTAAGGAAACATTATTAAAACATTAATGAAACGCTATTGAAATATTATTGAAATATTTCTGAAACATCATTGAAATATTACCAAAAGAAATTATTAAAATATTACTGTAAGATTACGGAAACATTATTAAAAACATACTGAATAATTACTGAAACATTACTAAAACATCAGTGAAAAATTACAGATGCATAACGAAACATTACTGAAATTATAAATAAGCGCCTTTAAGGTGATTGAATCACTAAACGGCGTTATATAAATGTAAGCATTTATTGTAATTATTAAGAGATCAGGAGCGCAATTCCCGTTCTTTTTAAGGAAAATTCTTTATCCTTTTCCATAAGCTTAAAAACTTCTTCCTTAAGTGCGGTTCCGGTTCTCTCGGATGACAGATGTCATTCAGCGAACGACATTCTATAAAAAATATCGATATTTACGTAGTTTTAACAACAAAAAACTCAATAATACGTAAGAATTGACTTTAACCATTAGTTAGTCATTTATCGCATAATAATAAGTATCTTGTTTATAAAAATACTGTTATACTTACGTAATGTTACATACTATTCCATCTAAAAGCCCAATAGGGCGTTAGTTAATATATTAAATAATTTAATTAATTAATAATAATTGCTATTAAATTAATCGAAATTGCGAAGGTACGTAAAGTACCCACACCAAAAGCCCGAAATCGTAGTTAAGCAAAATGTCTTTAAAGCCTGAGGAAAAGGAATTTTCCTTAAAAGAACCAGAATAGGCCTGCTGGTCACAAAACAAAAAGAAAGTCATTGAAAACAACGCTTCAATTCTGAATAGCCGACTCTCACGAGGACGATACCGAGAGAATGCAGGCTTGCTTCTCTCACCTTCATCTCACGTACCTCGTACATAGTGACCGTATAATTTATTATCTGTCATCGGGTCGAGAGGCTACCACAACAAAAGGCTGAACAGTAAAATAGATCATCAAAATGAATTGGAAACAAATTGATCATTAATATAACATTATCAACATTTTTCAATTATGTTCACCATTGCCACGGGACCACGGCAATAACGTCCCAGAGAGCTGGCGCAAAACATTAAATTGACATCATTGCCAGAGCACGTTTAAAATCGATTGTTATGAGTAAATCGACGACTGAAATATTCCGGCACGAGGTGATAAATTATGATAAATCTGCGAATATTGTCTCAAAATTTCCACGGTTTCATGGTGAGACAAAGTTCTCGGCAGGTCTGGGGATTATTCGGTTACCACCCCGAATTCAGATTCCGAAATCAAACCCACTTACGTACTGAAAGCTCATTTATTCTAATAAAGGCTCGGGCTCCTCCGTCATTAATTTGCGCAGCCGCCAACCATTAAATACTTCAGCGTTAATCCCGCGAAACCCATTCTTCACATTGATTAATCTTGATCCGCCCAAAATGAGTGCAAGCTTAACCGTCGTGATATTTATTTATAACTTCAGATAAATCACCGTTTTCGAGTAGATAATACTCGTTTTCTTAGGCCCGCCCATCCTAAAGCACAAAATCTGACTGTACGGTATGAAGCAGTGAAAACGAACAGCTCTAACGAAATTATGTACGGCTCGCTAAATCATTTTCATCAAGACACGACGCCATATTATTATTGTTCGTTCCGTTTATTTCAAAGGGGAAGGGTTTTTAAACTTGATCAAGCCTACAACAGCAACAGCAGAGACAATGAGGTTGCCTTTGAATTTTTTTTTTTAAATTAAAATGTTATTAAATTTTAAGACTTAATAACAACAGTAAAATGAGTTTTTAAATGTCTTCAAAAGTGACAAAGTTATGAGCTTTCAAAGTAAAATTGGGTAAAATGACCGCTCATGACGTCACGAATCACAATTCTGTTTTCTTTATTGTCAAAAAAATTACGATAACGATCTCATTTTTATTATATTTTAAGTTTATGAATATTTTTATATAATGATTTAAAATGTGGCATTTTCGATTTGCCCCCAAAACGACATGTTCGTTTTTGTTCGTGGATATGGCCGATGTTGACGTCACGCGGACCAATATCGGTGGCAGCCGTCTTACCTGCCAGTAGCGTTATAATGACGTCTTAGCCAGTTCGAACCGTTTCGGAATATATAGTTTTAGATCGTTTTTACAATCAGTAATTATTAATGAAAATATTATAAATTACACATTTTTAGTGCGATGATCAGAATCAGAAATATTATATTATAAATCTTCCACATATATTTAACGGTATCCATAGTTTTCGAAAATACGCTATTATGCGCAATGAGGACCTCCAGTCATTTTTTTTTTCTTTTTTCTTAATAATGACGTTCAAACTTAAATACCAGTATATTTGTTTTTTTTTCTAAAGTTGGTTTCGATGGTTAAAATAATTTTCAAAGTTTTAATTTTTCAAAGGCCACCAAAACGCTTCAAATCTATGGCCGGTAGGTTTTGATCAGTTTTGAGGTTAGAATGTCAAATGTCAAAACAAGGATGAGCTTTACCGTACATAATTGTATATTCTATTCATGGTAAACCATAACTAAAAAATAAGAAATAAAAATATGTAGGTTTTTAAAAACTTTAACTCAAAGAATAATAATAGTATTGACCATTAGCATTATCATAATATCCGTATTGATAATTGGTTTGATCATAAATACTCTAATTTATTTCATGAATAATAATTGTTTTTATTGAACAACAATTATAGGAGCTTAAAGTCACCCAAATTAAGTTAAAATTTTGCTAAAAGTAAAAAAAATACATATTTAAAATACAAAACAAAATCGAAAAATAAAATTTTTCATGCTTATCCAAAAACAGAATCATCACGTGACGTCAGATGTTCCAAATGCAATGGTGCCAACATAACAGTGTTTTGTATATATAATAAAAGTTATATATACAGAATCGGCGTTTGCTGGTCTATATGAATATATATTTTTAAAGTCATTATATTTTATACTGGAGTTCCTCATTCGAATGGCAGTCTCGCATACTGCCGCGCCTATGATATCTATGGCCGCGCCAGTAATTTTATGAACCGTGACCTCACACGATTATCGGGCGGCCGGCGAGATTATCAACATTTTGACGGCTTATATATTCGGTAGGTACTATTCGGTATTTTCCTAAAATTCAAAAATTACTGTTCTCAGCATGCTCTAATAATATGTACATTTATTAATAACATGAAATTTCGCCGTAGGAAACAACCTGATTATTATGGGTATCCATGTCTATATTGCGACCATCGTCTTATTGTTTTTGTATTTCTTTAAAAGAAAGACAAACATTCCCAGGTTACGAATAGCCTGGCAATATTTGAATTTCTCCTACTATTACCATTATAAGGAGAAAATAGCTAGGCAAAGGGCAGAACCCAAATTAATGACGCATCGACTACTTTCCTTTTATGATGAATTTTGTGAATTTCAATGGTAACTTATTAAGGTTGTTTTATTGTATAGGCAAGTAATAACTACCAAACTTTCCGGAATTGACAATTAAAGCACTACAAGGCCAATCTTGTATATTACATGTCGATGACTGCCGTTAGCTAAATATTATATTATTATACGTACTTATTAGTGAGTTTTCACGGGACGGGAGAGAGATGCATCACAGGCGGCGGACGAGATATAATAAATTAGACGCGCTTCCCGTTCAAAATGCTAACGGCGACAATAAATTACATGCACAGATGTGCAATGTGCATTGGCATTATAATGTGTACTTATTATAATATGAACAAATAAAAAGAAAATGGTTATAAGTCGCGAAATAGACACCCAGACAAAAGTCCCACAATGGACTGCGCTGCAAACAAATGCGACGACGACGCAGTGCGACATGGTGCGAAAAATTCAAATGGTCGGAATCTCTTGGAAGCGTCCGACGTGACAAATAACAAGCGACGTTGCAGCGCGGGACTTCAGTTGATTTGATATTTTCGCGCAAAGTGGACGCGACGATGTTTGCTATTTTACAACACGGTTGAGAGGTAGTAATCTATTTAAGGGCCAAGTAAATGGCGTTCTTCTTAATGTCACGAAAATATTAAAGGAAACGAGAAAATAAAATAAAAAACGGGCTTAAATGACGGAGATTATAATGCTTATGAAAAAACGTTTTCCCAGGAAAATAACCGAGTTTTCAACATTAAAGCTAAGAAAATATTTTCAGTCCTAAAAAAAATAATATTAGTCCCACTTCTTTGAGATATATATTTGTGTAAAATTTTGAATTTATCATAGGAGTTTTCAAAAAAAATAATTAAACCATGCGTCCGTTCATGACCAATGGCGGCGACTGGATTAGCGGGAGCGGGTGGTGCGTGTGCCCGTGGGACAGTATTGTCGCTGTCCCA